>VDFB02173968.1:0-27429 GCA_007258455.2 Sequoia sempervirens
GATTTTGAATTGGGCTCATTTGGATTAGTTTAGGGACATCCAGAGGTACAAGGTTAGAAAGTTGTCAAGAGATGGTTGTTGGGAATGGCAGATCAAAATCAAAAATCTGGAGACAGAACTCCGAGGTCTGGGGTCCGGCAGGCTGCAGGGCGGTCAGGAGATTGCAATTTTTAGCTTGAGTGCTCAGGTCTTAGTCGACGGGAGGCCATTCGTCCTTTGCTGTTCGAAACAGCTATCGTTGGGTGGAAGTCCAGAAAGGGTGGCCCAGAGGATCGGACCCGGTGTTACGATTAGATGGAAGATTTTGATGCTCACCAGCGAGAGGTTTGCGTTTTTGTCAAGATGTCTGGGCGACCTATGAATGTCTCACCAACTAAGCACGTCGACAGGAGTTTTTGTGGAAGGAAGATGTCCTGGCGAGATCCTGAAGTCTCACCGACAACCATGAACAAGACCGGACCCGGGACAAGCATCTGCTGTTCAATTTCATTTTCAGCCCCATGGCAGTTGGAAGGGCGGAGCCCAGAGCTCAGAGGGGTGGGTGAGATTTTCCCTTTCGGAATGGTGGATGAGGAAAGGACTCCCGAATGGCAGAGCCCGGCACTGATGAGGTTTCATTGTTCAAGTTGGATAACAGGGGAAAACGGGGGTCCGAAGCCCGGAGGTCAGAAGGACACCATGTATTCCCCAAGAGGAAAGTGGTATCGCCGTGAGGTCTTGGCGAACACTGAGAGTCTTGACGACAAAGGAGTATTCGGCGTAAGTTTTTGGGTCAGGGAAAGGTCTTGGTGACAGCTAAGGGGTCTCACCAAAAGCGAAGGCATCACCAAGACAAAGGGAGCTCGCAGTGAGGTCTTGGTGACAAATGAATGTCTCCCCAACAAATCAGTCAACAAGAGAAGGATATGCTCGGTGAAAGGTCTTGCCGAATCAGGGAGGTCTCACCGATGGAGAATGAGGGGTGGAATCCCGAGCACCCAGGCCCGAGAGAGCCAAAAGTTGTTTCGACATCTTGTTTTTGCTAAGTCTTCACTAACAAAGGGAGCATCTGGGCCCGAGGGTCATGAATGCCCCTGCAAAGAACGGTCGCGTGAAGATAAAGCTCCAAATTGGTCATGGGGATGCTGTGTTGGTTTACTCAATTTTTGAGGATATGGGTTTTGTTCGTGATGCCGTATTTTATCGTTCACATGTAGCTTTGATGGTTTTTATTCATTTTATTCCCTAGAAATCATGAAAACAACATTTGGGAGGGTGAACAGAGGACCTACCTCAAACACTCGATGCGGGGAGGTGTGGGATCCACTCACAATCAATGAGGTGATGGTGAGGGCGATGAGCGTGAAGGTTTCAAAGACAGTGGGCTCCCCCAGCAAGTTCTCTGATCACTCTCTGTAACACTGTCAAGTGAAAATGACAGGAATGAACCTTCTATTTATACCCCAATCACCATTAATGGCCTCATTGAATGCAGGTATGGCAGAACAAAGGTTGGTGGATTTAAAATTAGCAACGGCGACGGGAGACTCGAGGTCCAGTGGCCTGGAAGGCGCAAGACGACGACCGTTTGATAAGTTCCTCTTGGATCTATTCACTGGTGGCAAAGGGGAGGTCGGGGCCCAGAAGGCGGAACTCGACCAGAGGTTCACCGTTTGGAACGGCGAAATACTCACAGAACCCCGTGAGCGGAACTCTGAAATCCCGGGCCCGGAAGGTCGGACAGCCGTCAAGATTTCCATTGATTTTAGCAGACAGCAAACGGAGGTCTAGACCTCGGGGTTCGGGAGGACGCGAGCTGAGTGTCATTAGGAATGACGGGTGCAACGGGGAAACCCGGCAAGGGAAACCCAAACGGGCAGGCCCGGTAGGGCCTGGGGCCGTTGGCAGGGGAAAACTGCCAGAGAGACTCCACAAGGCACCAGAACATGACAAAATTAAAAGGGGAAGGAACGGTCAACTTATGGTGAGAATTTGGAGCAACATTGACCATTCGGGACACCAACAAAATGGGCACGAAAAATGAGGCGGTGACAAAAATGACCCAACAAGGAAAAAGAAAAGAGGGTCCCCATTCGAAATGGGGTGTGTGTGTCGAGGGCACAATAAATGGCGACTCCACTGGGGAACGCTCTTGAGCGTTCTAAGGATAAATATTCATTCACGACCCAGAATCTCTGGTTGCGTAGACTAGGAGTGGCTTCCAAAGGTGAATCTGGGAGAACGAGATCCTTAATTGGGTCGGTCTACGGAACATCTCAAAAATGTGTGCAGTGAGTTCATTCCTTTCTGCGGGTTACTGACCAAGGTCTTTTGATTCAATTGAGCAAGCTACATAAATCATCTAACACTAAAAGTAACCTAGACATTGCTCCACTACCAGTCAGGCGTCCATAGCCCCAATGGAGTTGTCACTGCAATCCCACAGATATTGCTCTACTGCCGGTCGGGCATCCATAGCCCCGATAGAGTTACCTGCACACTCATACGGTCATTTATTTTTCTAGAATTCCTTTTTCCTTCATTTTGATATTTCTTTCAATATACCTTTTCTCCTTTATCATTTTGCTTGATCGGGTAAGCACTGATGCCTACAATGGGTTTGGGACCACAGTGGTCACTAGAGCAGACTCAAGATTTTTCACTTACTTGGGTGTCATAGCAGCCATAGTACAGTCCTTTAGAAATAATTATTATATGTCTTGTGCGAGATCTGAGATGTGCGTAAAGAGATCCAGCCAAGGGTCGAGTTCTAAGCAGAGTTCAGACAAGGAAATCATTCATGGGCGTTCTTTAGAGAAGGAGGGTCAAGAGTGAATGTTTAGCCGAAGAACACCAAAGACGGACAACAAAGTAAACCGTTCGTCGAGCAAGCACGGCCACCGCTAAGGGGCGAGGAACATCCTTTTGAAACAAAACTGGCAGGAGAGAGAAAACACAAGAGCGACGCAAAACGATAGGACACAAGCAAACCAGAAAGGGCAATCTACTCTAACCTATATACAAATATTTACAAGGAAGAGCTCAAACGAGCTCAAGCCTGGAAGTAATGCTTCAGGTGCTGCCCGTTGACCGGCAATGGGACGCTCTCACCAGTTAAGGTCTTTAGGCGGAAGGCATTGTCTCCCAAAATCTCAACTATTTGAAAAAGGCCAAGCCAAAGCTTGTTGAATTTGTTATGTCCCCATTTCTTTTCGTGGGCCTTGTCTTAATACAGGACCAGATCGGCAATCCTAAAGGCCTTAATCTTGGCTCGACGGTCGAACCATCTCTTAACTACGCCCTGATGTTTGGTGAAATTTTCTATTGCATGGTCTCAGACTTCCTCTAAATATAAGAGCTCAGCTAACCGAGCTTCCCTACGATCTCCTCCCTCATAAAAGTCATTAATAAACTGAAGAGTAGGAATCTTTAGATGGATAGGAAATATAGGTTCTAGGCCATAAACGAGGTGGAATGGGGAATTGTCAAGGGAAGCCTTATGGCGAGTGTGATCAGCCCAAAGGGCGAAATGGAGCTGGGTATGCCAGTCCTTAGGATTCCTATCTAGCAGTTTCTTGATCATGGTAATTAGGTTCTTATTTGTAGATTCGGCAAGGCCATTACCTTGAGGGTAGTAGTTGGATGAAAACTTAAGGGTGATCCCGTAGTCGAATGCCCAACTAGCAAATTTTAATGAGGTGAAAGTAGGTCCATTGTCACATACCAAAGCATAAGGACAACCGAAGTGATTTAAAATGAAACTTTCTAAGAAGTTAGTAACTACTTCAATTGTGCATTGCTTACATACGATTGCTTCCATCCATCTAGTACAGTAATCAGTAGTGGTAAGAATATACCTATGTCCCACAGACGACAGAGGGCTTACCAGGCCGATGAAATCAAGACCCCATTGCTCGAATGGCCTTACCTCTAGCACAGGCTACAGTGGGACAACAACATTATTTTCCGTGGTGGTGGCGGTCTAGCATGTGTAACATGAGCGAACATGGAAATGGGAATCCTTGAAGATAGTTGGCCAATAATACCCTGCTCTCAATATCTGGTGTGCTATGGAAGAACCAGAACCATGGCCCATGCCAAATTTGTCATGGAACTCTTTTAAGACTCAATCTGCTTCCTCCTTACCAAGGCATCTTAAGTAAATTCCTTCATGATTCTTCTTGTAAAGAATAGACCCTTGTAGCATGTAACTATTGCTTTTCAATCTAATGGCACATTTTTGGACTCCCTGCAAGTGTGGTGGACACTTGTGGTTCAACAGATAATAAACAACATTCTTGTACCATTCTCCCGGGGAGACATCCTCAAGCTGGTATTGCTGCACAGTGAGTTTGGGTCCAGCCCTTGCCACTGCTTCAGCAATCGTGCAGGTAAGCGCTTGTCCTCTCACCAGCTTCATTGGTTGGATCTCCATGTCATATTCCTGGAGCAGGGTGACCCATATAGCTCTTCTTTCTCCTAATTCATTTTGCATGAGCAGCATTTTCACTGTTGGGTCTGGGACGATGGCAAACACCTTATTACATAGGATATAGTGCCAAAATTTATTTACCCCTCTGACGAGAGCATATGCCTGCTTTTCAACATTGTGATATCACAATTCAGCATCCTTCAGGGGAGCACTCATAAAGGTGATTGGTTGCTCATTTCCTTCATCGTCTTTCTGGGTCAACATGCTAGCACAGGAATGTTCTGAAGCGAACGAGTAGATGTAGAAAGGCTTCAGATAATCTGGGCTGACTCACACAGGTGCCTCGGTAATGGCCTGTTTGATTTCTTTGAAGGCTTGTTTGGCATCAGGAGACCACTCAACTTTAGCATCTTATTTCAACATAGCATTGAAAGGTTTAACAATCTCTGTGAAACTCGTGATGAATTTCTTGATGAAGTTGATCTCTCCAAAGAAGGATTTTAATTCTTTCTTGCTGCCTGGTGGTGGGGTTTTCATTAATGACTGGATATATTCAAGGTCTATGGAGATTCCCTATTCTGAAATGATATGTCCGAGCAATCTTCCTTCAATCACACCAAAAATGCACTTCTTGGGGTTAAGGGAAACCCCAAACTCCCTACACCTCTAAAACACTTTGCATAAATCGGAGACGTGATCGCTCCACCTTTTAGAAAACACAGTTAAATCATCCATGTAGATGATTATGCACTTGTCAATCAAGTTCTTGAAGGCGATATCCATGGCACGTTGGAAGGTGGCACCGGCTTTGATGAGCCCAAAAGGCATCCTCCTGTATGTGAACGTCCCCCACTTAGTGGTGAACGTCGTTTTATGATGATCTTCATACTGTACCATCACCTGGTTATACCCAGAGTATCCATCGAGGAAAGACATCATCTGGGAGCTGTTAACAATCTGCAACACCTCATCTAATGAAGGCACTGGATAGTTGTCTTTCTCAGAAGCTCGGTTCAAATTGCAGAAGTCCACACATAATCTAATCTCCCAATTCTTTTTTCTGACCGGGACCAAGTTGGCCACTCATGTGGAATGCCGAACCAGGAAAATAATCCTTGCTAAAAGCAAATTTTGCACCTCTTTGTAAATGACAGGTTCCAACAAGGCATTGATAGGACGCTACCGCTGACGGAATGATCTCACTTCTGTCTTGAGAGGGATGGTGTGCGTAATGACAGAAGTGTCATATATCTTCATAGCTCCATGCCACCACGTCATGGTACTTCCACAACGCATCCGTAATTCCCTTCTTTTCCTCTGGTGTGCACACCTTGCCAATGAAAACATTCTTGATTTTCTCAGTTGTCCCGAGGTTGTAGGCATCGCACTGGTTACGTATCGCCTCCTTCTTTGTTTGTCGATTCTGATCTCTGATCTGATCCAGATCGAATATACATTCCAACTGAACCATGCCTTTGGGGATCGTATTGGTTTTGAGATTAATAACTCCCTCTATGTCTAGATCAGCTTCTTGTGGATTGGCCTCATCAATTATTTGGGCTGCGAAGACATCAGAACTTGTGATGAATTCGAGAATATGTTTTTCATCATTGAAGACTTGAAAATAAGTGACATTATCCGGGACTGATGGCGTAGATGTCAACTCAATGGTGAATTTCTTGAGCCTAGATAAAGAGAGGGGTTGCAAAGTGTTGGCCACTTGTGCCAAGGCATCAATTATACGATTCTAAGCATGGGGAATCAATTGTATATTGAATGCATCTAAGCCTTCCAAGAAATCCCAAACCCTGTGCCTATAGTTTGCGAGCCTTCTATCATGGCAGGAATACAATTTCCTAAGTTGTTTAACTACAAGTTCTGAATCCCTAAAAACTTACAGCATTTTGACATTTTTCTTCAAGGCCATGAGAAGGCCGTGGACCAAAGCCTCATATTCCACTACATTATTGGTGCAATAAAAGAACAATCTATGGGTAGCAAGAAAAGTCTTACCCATTGGACTAATGAGTTTGAACCCAGCTCCAGCTCCTTGCTTGGACTTGGATCCATCAAATTGGAGCGTCTAGCATATGGAAAGTTCTTTATCTTTTGGTTTGATTAAGTTTCTGCTCCCTTTCAGCTAGGTGACTAGCTCAGTGAACCTAGGGGAATTTCCTAGCTCAGGGTGCTATGTTGTTGGCGGTTCCACCGACACTTCTTTTGGTGTTTCCATCTGAGGAGTAGCTATTTTTTTAACATGTTCGATTGCTGTTTGACATAAGCAACAGTCAAACTCAGAGTGGGCAGCATTGTGAATCCTGCACCAATTTGGCAACAAGAGATCCTAAAAATTCATTCGGGCAGCCAAGTTGAGTTGGTCGCTAACACACTTTTCCATGAACCCCTGGAAATCACTGAGTAATCCCCAGTTGTCATCTTCATCAAACTTGTCATCTGGTTCTACTAGCCCTTTTGTACTTGGAGGTATTTAAGTGGAATCGGTCGGAGGACTGCACAACACTAGGAGTACTTCGTCAGCACATTCTTCCTGAGGCTCAACCTCATTTTGGTAGGCAAAGGGACAGTAATTGCCCAACTCTGTCTCAACAAAAAGCACTTCGCTGAGATTGTTGTATTCCGTGATCATATATTTCATACAGGGTTCGTGGTCGATACAGATTTTTTTTGGCAGTCCTTTCCACGCCAACCACATATGGGAAAGGTCTGTGGTAGTATATCCATTCAGTGCCTTGGTGAATTCCCTTCCCAAGATGATTCCATATGCATCGGGAATGTCTGCCACTTGAATATCAATGACTTATTGTACCCTTGGGTCTATGGCAATTTGCATCGAGATCCGATTTATTTCTCCCACGATGTTAATCTCTATTTTGTCTAGCTGAGTCACTTTTCTTTTTGAAGGCGTGGGAGTGATGCCAAGAGCCTTGCATACTGCCAAGGGCATGACATTGGCAGACACTCTTGAGTCGAGCAAGTAATTATGCAGGTTCTTCCGAAAGATCCTAATGGTGGTCAGGAAAGGGGGAGTTTCCAATCTCCCTTGGAAGATGCCCGTAGGCATATCCACGTGAGCTACTTGACCTTTGTTCTTATCACTGCCTTTACCCCTGGTCTGCCTAAACTGTTGGTCCTTGGAAACTACCTATTACTCTGCTCGGGTTCCTCTTCCATTTGTTTACTTGTAGACTGATTTACGGGAACATCCTTCCTTTTCCTGGTATTATCCTACATCTTCAGTTCTTGCCTAGGCTCTTCAAAGGTAACCCTCTTAGCTGGTGTTTCTTGCATTGTACTGGAGGATGGGGTCCCATTAACGACCCTAAAGAAGGCGTGCCTTACGGCAGGGACTTTGAGTAACTCAAAGGCAGATAAGCTGATTTTCACCCTTTTGAACTCTTCCGCCACGTATTCACCCATTTGTTCAATCTCTGAACTAAAATTCTAGCCTATTGCAGAGTTAGGGGGTTGGACTTTCATTTGACTAGGATGATTTTGGGATTGTCTTTGAGTCTGATTTTGTGACTGATTTTGAGACCCATTCTTGTTGAGGTATTGGGCAGGCATATGGGGAAGTCCAAGGTTGTTGCTGGCATCAGGATCAGGCGGGGTGGCGAAATTGTTTGGTGGGGTAGAAGTCATAAAGGGTCCACTCACCTGTCTATTCCTAAGGAAGTAGGGAGTTGACCTTTGATGGAACATGTGGACCTCATCTACAAATGACTCCTCTTCGTCTATTGGACCATTATCTACTGAATCAAAGAGCTGAGCCAAAGTTTGTTCATTACTTACCTCTTGCACTTCTTCACCCTCAGTAGGAGTAGGCTCGACTTCAGGCTCATTGCGATCACCCCACAGAAATGGCGCTAGGTTAACCAAGAGACAGGAGGAATCATATGGCTCAGATGGGATGATGTCCCTACAACCAGCATTATCGACTGCATTTTGCACTTCTACTTAGAATATTTCAGCAGTTGTCTGGAATTCGGGGCAATCCAACTTGGAATGTCTGCTGGTTTTGTGAATTTGGCACCATCCGAACAAGGTTGCCTCAGCAAGGTACACTCCACTGGTCATTTTTTCATTGCTTGCCAGTTGGTCGAAAGGTGTAGGGACACCTCCATTATTGGGCCTAGTTTTCTACGTGCAATTCTACCTCTGAAAAGGTCGCCTTTCAAATTTTTGATTAACATTTGGTCCCTTATCATAATTCTGCCTGGAGGAAGTGCTTGCTTCTCGATTATCCTTACTGTCCCTATTGTCTCGGTTATCTCGGTTGAGATTGGCCTAAAAATTACGCTGGAAGGCTTGTAACTGATTATTCTAATTTTTTAGTTGTCATTTCTGTGGACATTTTCCTTATCATCTCCGTCAGTTCCTTTAACTTGTGTCTCTCAGTCATGTTCCTAGGCGGCGACGCTAGATTTTGGAGAAAAGCGGGTAGGGCTGTCAGCTGATTCTGATACGTTGGAGGAAATTCTGGTCTCGACAGGTATAATGGTGCCTAGGGCTGCTAGGAATACACCTGCTGTTGTGGAACAGCCTGAGAATAGTTATGTTGTGGTTGAGGCTACAAATATGAAGGCACGTGAGGCACATAATTTAGTGGTTGCCCTAGATGTGGGATGATGGGTAGTTGGGGTATCTGGTTCATAAGAGGGGTCTGATGAGCGAATGCCTGATTCAGTCCTTGAATCTGCATCGGGTGAGCTATGGGCCCCAAGGAAGGCAGCGGGCCGAAGATATTCTGCCCCAAATCTGCACTGGCGATAATAGCCTCTATATAGGTGGTCACTAGGGTGGTGAGTGGTGGGCGCATCTTTTTCACCAACGCTGATGTAAGGTTTTCCAATGCTGCATAGTAGAATGGGAGGGTCGTAACATCATTATGGAGGTACGAGTCTTGGAGCCTTGTAAAGGTATGATGAAAGTGGTCATTGAAGGATCCAATAGGTTCATTTATTTCTCTCTTGATGGACATAAACTGCTGATAGAGTTCTGAAGGACTGATGGGGATCTTGTATTTCTACAAGAAGGCATCCTTCATTAGGTTCTATGAGGTGATGGATCCCCTCGGCAGGTTGATGTACCAATAAAAGGCTTCTTCTCCTAGCGAATGCGGAAAAAGGTGGCATGCAACATCCTCATGGTTGACTTGCATTTCAGTGATGGCTGTCTCAAATATCTTGATATGTTCTTCAGCTGTTCTTTGTGGGTCACGAGGATAGAACTTTAAACAAAATCCTCCCAGATTCTTGGGCATATCATGGTAAGTAGCGAAATGAATCGGCGAAGGGTTATGTGCTAACCAAGCCATGACGGGAGGCGGAGGTGGTATTTGATGTTGAAAAGTAGCAGGTTGGACTTGCGCCTGCACTAGAACAATAGTTTGGGACTGCACCTAAGTTGCAGTTGTTCGGATTGTGCCTTGGGCTGGAAGGGTTGGGAGAGGAGCAACCTCCTGGCTGCCAGAGATGGGAGGTGAAAATGCAGTTTCAGATGGTCGGATGGAAGACGAAGGCCAGCTGAATGAGGATGAAGGTGGAATGGAAGTGGGTGGAATGGAAGGAGAGGAAGAAACAATACTACTCCCTTTGACACATTTCTCCCTTGTAGAAGATTGCAGCTCTTGGAGTTCTCCCTAATCCGATGTTGACCGTAAAACTCGTTGGAATCTTTCCAGGGAGAACGATCCACTTCGATCCAGCTTCACCTTTAACCTTCAACTTTGTATTCCCAACGTGTTAGCCCTCCTTCTAGCACTAGTTCTATTGATGTGTTTTTTATGCACCTCTCAACACAAGTAGTGCATAGGTGCACTACCTGTCTTGCAAGACAATATTCCATAATCAAATTGCAGAACACTATCCCAAGGTCTCTAATGTCAGGTCTTGACAGTGCTTGGAATATCTCAATTGTTTGATGTGATTTTCTAGAATCACAAGGCGTACTTATAGATGGATTACAAAGCATGGGAAGTTGGATCTTGAAATGGAGTTTCTAAGATGGGGAAGTTATTGTGCATTTGATGTAGGTTCAAACAGCAGTCTTGAGCTCCATTTGATCATTGGATTTAGCTTTACAATGTGCAATGAATCTTAGCATAGGTTACTCACTAAATAAAATGAAAAAGGGAAAGGAAGAGAGGAGGTTCCTGGATTTGTAACTAATTGTGAACAGTAATGATGGAGTTCCTGCAATAGACAGCTTCTTGGAAATAATATTCCACTTAACCAGAGATCTCAAAGTCTCATGGAATTTGTGCTATCTTCTAAGGTCTGCAAATGTTTCATCTTTCATTCACCATGTGCATGCATGAACAAAGATAAAAATTTTGGAGCAGCTTTGGATTCAAGCCCAGACTAACTTTACATAGCTATCTACCATCAGCAAACAACAAAAAGTATGGACTAAGAAGTCATCTACACAGCAGGAATTTTCATGATCATAGGATAGAATTCCTAAAATCTACCAAAGCAAGAAAACAGTTAACTAGAACAACAATAAAACCTAAGTTAAACATCTAACAATGGAGATTGAATCAAGCAACATGTGAGAAACTCAAAAAATGCACCAAATCAATGTCTTTTCCTTATAAATTTCTGCAGCATGTCATTACAACAACTCAACTCTCTTTGCAAATGAGAGGAGAGCCCTATTTATAGTGACCAAGAAGTCAAATGAATGGCCAAGATTAATTCTCATTGTGTGGCCAAGATTCATTACAAAATAGGGTTTCACCTACCCCCAATATATCACAATTTAAAATTGCATTTCATCCCTTCCCTATTTTGTCCTCTAGTGACGACACTGTAGCATTTTGTCTTTTAGCTAATTGATGTTTTACTGTAGTTACTCCTAAGGGACCTTTTCACTGCCAAGAGGGCTATCTTCTTGCTTTTTTGAAGCTTTATACTCCATGAAATTCAGGATGACCGGTTGGAGCTTTTCTACTTTAATGATCTCATACCGTAGCACTTGGTAGCTCCACTCCTTTGCATTATCTTCTAGCCTTTTCCAATCCTCATCGTATTTTATACCTTGATCTCTAAAAAGCTCTGATTAGTCGAATGCACAGGCAACAAAACTCATAAATTCCATTGTTATTTCATTAGACATCCCGTCCTCCATTTTCTTTTGGAAGTAAGGCTTCACCTTTTCTGGATCTATTTGCACTGTGGGCATATCATATTATGTCATCATCTTGAGATAACGAGTTCATTCTGCCCTGATTTCCTTTATCCATTCTATATCCAGATCCACCTTGCTCATTATTTGCTCCAACCTTTCCTTCCTATTGCCAAAGTCCCGCCGCCACACATCCATTAACCAATGATCGTCCCTTTTAAACGCAAGCTCCTTTTCCCATGTGGCTTCTGGAAATTGAAGGATAGCTTCGATCTTTGGGAAGGTGGAGTCGTATGCTGCGAGGAAGTCAGTGCATAGCCTCTTTGTGCCTTCCAAAGATTGTTGCAGGTCTAAGAACTTGTTAGCTGTCTGCACAGCCCGACTAATTCCCATGTTTCTGACGCACAAGACCTATCAGAACCTCCTCTCTTCCCTACCCTTTTTCATTTTATTTAGTGAGTAACCTATGCTAAGGTTCATTGCACATTGTAAAGCTAAATCCAATGACAAAATGGAGCTCAAGACTGTTGTTTGAACCTACAGCAAATGTACAATAACTTCCCCATCTTAGGAACTCCATTTCAAGATCCAACTTCCCATGCTTTGTAATCCATCTATAAATACACCTTGTGATTCTAGCAAATCACATCAAACAATTGAGATATTCCAAGCACTGTCAAGACCTAACATTAGAGACCTTGGGAAAGTGTTCTGCAATTTGATTGTGGAATATTGTCTTTTAAGAGTGGAAGTGCACCTACACACTGCCTATGTTGAGAGGTGCATAAAAAACACATCAATAATATTGTTTTTTTTTTGTATATGTTACAATATATCTAAGGATATCTATTGGAGTATTCGGTATAAATGTCCATCATCCCATTTATGATATGTGGTCCATAAATTGGAGTCAATTGTTATTGGAGTATGTGGTATAAATTTGAGATCTATTGGAGTGATTTGATATATTCTTCGGTCCATTCAATTATGTAGGCACATAAATATCTTCGGTATAGGGGAGTCATTTATTAGATGCAATTATGATATGTCATTTTATATTATTAGCTCCCATAATCTTAATGCATATTTGTAATGCATAATCTTAATGCTTGTGCCTATCACCTATCATAATCTTAATCTTAATGCGTACAATTATTTCTATTATATTACGCTATGATATTAGTTATAAATATGTATTTGATATTATGATATGTCGTGGTATATTATTAGCTCCATCATTCTTCAAGCTGGATCAACTTAGTTTATTGGAATGAGATTTCACTTCATCTATTGGAACGAGACTCAGACTTGAGTTATGTAGAAATCCATAGCATAGATCCAAGGTCGTGCTAAGGGCTTCATCAACTTGATAGATCATTTGCGATTGTTACACTGCTCAGGCGTAGTCACTCTCACTCTTACTGTGGAGATCTTCCTGTAGTGACATCTTTATGTGGAGATCTTTTCTGAAGTGATATCTTTATTTAGAATCTTTCTTTCTGTTCATAGATAATAACTGGTGGGTGGAGGATACAAAATCAATGAACACATAGTTAATGCATGGAAAGCTATGCTACTTTATTCATTATTCTTTGTTCATTAATATCGATTTGAAGCATTAAGTATTCACTCATATCTAACACTTATTTTCTTGGGAGAATGTGTTTAAATCAAAAACCAAGGATGTCATCAATAGATTGAAGTCATAGATAAACAACCGGTAGTTGGGGATGTGGGATCCATAAATGCATAAGTAAATACATTCATTGAATGTGTGCTAGCTAAAGGATTATAGATCTTGTTAAAAGTCCATGCTAATATTTTCCTTTCTAATTATAGAATCATACAGTCAAAATTAATAATTGCAAGATAAACTTATTAATGCTTCATTTATTATCATAATTGTCCAAAATCATTAGTCTTTTCATTTTAAATCATTCTATTGTTTGAATTTAATGCTTAAAATGAATTTAATTAAATAACTTGATCCTCGCATGATTTTTCTTTTTTATCTTGTAGGGATTTTGTTTGTACAAGAAACTTGAAAAAATTGAAGCATAGGAAACAATCTTTGAATAAATATTTTTTGAGTTGGAAGAGGGAGTTAAACTTGAACTTAAAAAAGCATTTTTTAATGCTTATTTTAATAGTCTAGATAATTTATTGTTGCTTTTGCTTTATGTTTTAGAACAACTCTCTTTATCTTTGGGCTTAAAATTAACAATCAACTCAAGCTTTGTCAAAGTTGGACTAAAATTGAACATTAGAAACTTACTAGACTTTGATTTTGGGCTAAAATTGAACAAGACAAACTCACATTTAGCTTGGTGCTTTAAAACAAATTCATCTTTACTTTAGGTTTAAAAAGAACTTGTGTTTTCATTGTTTTGTGATTTTTTTCAATTTGTCTCACTTGAATGCGTATGCACTTCTCTCGTGCTACTTGGTGATCTTGAGAATAAAAGGAATAACATTGACATTGGTTGTCTAAAGTCACCCACACATTTCAATTTGGATCTAAAATTGAACCCCCATGCTAGTGTGAAGGAAAAGCATTATGTGTGTTCCCTCTTAGCGCTTTACGCAATCTAGGCAATCGAACTACAAATGTACTTCTTCGCTTTTGTTTATCTTTAGAGGGCTTACCTCCCTACTTCAAAAGGAGGGAATGACCCAAGCGGTAATGGGTCAAAGCCAAGCTCTTCTAAACTGCTATATAAATATGTTATTGTGAAAAAAAATCACAATCAATGGGAAGTGATACGCGATATCTCTCCCCCAATATATTTATCATACGTAAAGCTCTTATTCTAAGGGTTGGGAGACCTCTTGAGGGAGTTTATCATAGTATCCCCTAACCCAGATGTCCTTACTACAACCCTTTGTTAAAAGGCCAAAATCCTTAATACTTGTTGGTGCAAGAACGGTCATTTTGAAGACACCCCACATTTGTACTATTCAAAGTAGAAACAAAAAAAATCTTTAAGGTCTTTGAATCTTCAAGATTTTGAGATTTAGTGGTCCCCAAAAGAGTGTGCCATGGAGGAGAGCCAGTGTCACCAAATCTCTAACTGTTCACTTTGTCTTAGTGTTTCGAGAAATCTAAGTGGGGACTCAACAGGTAGCCATTTCTAACCTAGGGTTGTGCAATTTGTGAGTCAGCCAAATACATTGCTTGGATCTCAAACTTTGAAAAAAACATTCAACAAGTCATCAAAATTTCAAACACTTTGGAAAGATTAAATATCTTTGAAGAGTCATATTATCACTGCTTGTCCCTAGGGATTTTATCCTTAGAGGCTTCTAAATATTTGGGTCCATATCTCAATTTGTTCCTTCCAAAGTCAACCTAGGAAACTATGGCCTTGATTCTTTGATTTTCACATAATGGGCCTTGTGGAATGAAAAGGAGTTCAGACATAAACATTTAGTTTGAAAATTAAACAAGAGGTGTTGATGTGATAAAAAGAATCCATTTAATCAAGATAAAAGACAACTATACCCCACATAAGTGTTTGTTCTCATGATTTCCTACAAAGTAAAAGTTCCAAAACCAAGGTTCATTAATCGTCATAAGCGTCTTAGTTCAAAGGCTCTCAAGAAAAACCTTTTGGTGCTTCACGAAACTAGAGATAGGTTGGTATACAACTTCTACAAATGTGCTTCAAGAAAAAATCCAAACTTGTATTCCTTCTATTATTGTCAGAATCCTAGTCTTTTCCAAGGTTTTGAATTTATCACATAGAGTTGAAAGCTTTAGAGGTATAGCATGTCCTTCAACACCTTGGTCTTGTAAACAAATTCTTTCTAGGTTCATCTAGGATCAAACCAACACTTTCATTTGTCACATCATCCTTAAAATCTCATCTCACAAACAACTTTTAGAACCTTAGAGAAATCATTTATGCTAGACTTTTGGTAAATCCTTCAATCAAAATCAAAATCACTTTGTTTGGCTAAGTGTGTGGGGATGAATCCTTTCTCACCCATTTAGTTAAATTATCACTCCCTTTGGACAATTTTACCCCAAGATAACATCTAACATCTTGATATCTACAAGTCCATTATCCAAATCAAATCGAATCCAAATCAAAATCCTAAATCCTAAAGTCTAGTATTCCTCCAAAGTTCTCAAAATTTCAAACATCCATATCATTCATCCCTCATTTATCACATCATCATCATTTGATCCTTGACATCCTAGATTTTCTTTTTTGTATCTAAAGTTTAGAACAACCAAAGTAGTTAGAGGTTTACCTCCTATATTTGTAAAAGTTTATCCTTATTTTCTAGTCCAAACAAGATCACAACACAAGAAAATCATGGAGCAAAACAAATAAAAATCCACTTCAAGTTATTTAAGCCAAACTGCATTAGAATTCAACCCTAGAGAATCTATCAACCCTTCACTTAATCCCCCTCAATCACCACAAGATCTTCAAGAGGGAGGTTTCCAAGTAGAGGATTTCACCAACTTCCAAGGGATGACCCAAGATGAAATAATTGAACTAGTCCAAAATCTCAAAACACACAAGATTGTTAACACAGTCATGAGGCTCAATCCCACACGATACATGTTGGCATTAGCAAAGGAAGGGACTAAACTCCCTTCTAATTTTGATGTGAGCACTATTTTTGAACAACCTCTTGGGAACATGCCACCGATATCATTCCCAAGCATTATCCAACCCATCATACAACCAATATATTCTCATGCTCCAAGTCAACCCATGATCACCAAGGGAAGCTCATTACTCTGATCCCTTCAAGGGAATCCACTTGTTAACAACCAGAATTTAGAGGCTAACACAATCTTGGGTATGCTTAACACTATCCCACAAGATTTGAAACATCCATATGTGCCACTCATTTTCCATGACACAAACAACCCCTACACCTTTTCCGCAACACTGACATACCCTCTTGATACACAAGTCTCTCTCCCCATTATGTCACAAGGACAAGTGGATTTATTTCCAGACAAGTGGGTACTTTCAATGCTTCCACCTCACAATGGAACACACCTAAAATCTTCTCATCATTCCCTCTTTTGACATCAAAATCCACACCAACCCAAGGTATTGGTAAATTCCCTTTATCCAACACATCAATCCAAAACCAATCAAATCAAATCAATCCCCCAATCATAAATCAAATCAACCCGTCTACCATACCAAATCCTCCAAGCATGCCACTGATATCACAACACCAAGTGGCACCAATTCAAACATCTCAACCAATCATCACATCATCTACAACACCTCAAACATCCCAAAACATGGTCTCCCAAGGACCAAGCACATCAATCATACCATCTACCACACAACCCCTTGTCATCACTCAACAAACACCTCAACAACCACCCCAACAATCACCCCAACAATCTCTCATCACACCATCTCACACCATCCCACAAAATCCACCACCTCCACCACCAAATCTAAACATAGAAAATCAATACGGTATCACCTTACAAGCAATGCAACAAGTTTACCAAAAAGCCTTGCAGCAATTTCAATCACAACAAGCTCAAACTCAAGTCTAAACTCAAGCCCAAGCACAAGCACAAGCACAAGCCTTACTACAACAACAACAAGTTGCA
This sequence comes from Sequoia sempervirens, assembly GCA_007258455.2. NCBI lineage: Eukaryota > Viridiplantae > Streptophyta > Pinopsida > Cupressales > Cupressaceae > Sequoia > Sequoia sempervirens. The sequence continues at coordinate 17,160 of VDFB02173968.1, forward strand.
CAACAAGCACAAGCCACACAACAAGCATAAGCTCAAGCTCAATACCAAGTGCATCAATCCCACACACAAGCCTTGTTGAACCAACAAGCCTATCAACAATCCTTGCAACAACATGTGCAACAAGCATTGATAGCACAACAGCAGCAAGCAACACAACAATAGGCCTAGTAGCAAGAATTATTGTCTCAAAAATAACAAGCCACACAACAATTGGCCCAACAATAAGCATTGTTGGCATAACAACAACAGGCATACCAACAACCAATGCTTGCACAACAAAGCTTCTAGCAGCCTCCCACAAACACGTTGCAAAATGCCTTAAATTTTAACACACAAGCCAACCCATCTATCACCCAACCAGCCATACCATCCCAAAACACTTACATCCCACCACCTAATCCACAAAATGATCTCTCCTCGCAAGTCAAATTGCTTTCATGATAGATACAAGACATCCAATCCAGAAATGCTAAAAATTCACACACACAAGGAAATTTATGCCCCTATCCATTTGATAGTTCAAGCTTTGCAATGGCTCCATTTCAACCATGCTTGAAAATACTAAAATTTGATAAATACCGTGGGAAAGGAAATCCTGAAGATCACATCAAGGAATTCCATGTACACTGTATGAAAGTGGCATATGATGATTCTTATCTGATGCGACTTTTCCTGCGAAGCTTGGCTAGTCTTGCAATGGAATGGTTCTCTCGCTTACCTCCTAGAATCAAAAAGTTCCATGAAATCATAGATTTATTCATTGAAAACTACTCTTTCAACCTAGACATGGAGGTAAGCCTGGAAGAACTATATGGCCTTAAACAAGCTAAAGAGAGACATTCTCAGCTTTCCTACAATGATGGAGATCTAGAGCTAGCAAGAGAAAATGGTCCATGCCCGAAGAAAAAAAAATTGGTACCATTATCTCTAACCTTGAAGGGAGCTTATCATTCCATCTCAAAATGAAATGCATCACAACCTACAACCATCTCATCCCCAAAGTGCTCAACATCGAAAGAGCCCTCATAGCACAAGGGGGCACATCTATGTACCAAGAAAATCGACCATCAACAAGTTATAATGGCAAACCTCACACATGGGCTAAAAATAAGAACGTCATCAATGATGGTGTTGTTGATGCCAAATTTGTTAGTAGTGCGCCAAGGCCAAATGTGCAAAAACAAACATACATACAACCACAAAACAACACACAAAACACCCCACAAACCAACACATCACAACAACTCAACAATCAGATAGTCAACAACATAAATGCTCAAGGGGGACCATCCCCAAAGAACAAATATCCCCCTAAACAAAAATACACACCACTTGGGGAACCAATCGAATCTATCATGCAACTGTCGGTACAAGCAAATCTCATCAAAATCCCTATTTACAAAAATTACCAAGAGCCTTAAGTTAAACCACCATGGTATAATGAGAAGCACCTTTGTGACTTTCACAAAATAAAGGGACACATGATAGACAGTTGTATGAGACTCAAGAATCTGATGCAAGATCTCATTGATGATAAGGCCATAACCATTGAACAACCAACCGAAATCAAGATCTTAAAATATACATAAATTCGATGTCAGACCATAATAAAGGAAACAACAATGGTAATGGAAAGAGCTACAACAATGTGAACCATATCTATGACCATGTTGTCACCTCTTTGGATGAATGGGTAACAATTGTCAATACTAAAGGACCTAGATTTGAGTGTGGAGTCAACGCGTGTAGCAAAAAAATTTCCATCCCAAGACATTCACCACCGTCCAAGGTACTCATCACCAATCCAAAATCAATCCTTAATAGTTACAATGTCTTAGAGAAACTAAAAAAGAACCCCGCACAAATCTCCATCATGGACTTGCTAAAATTCTCTCCCGCGCATAAGGACATCCTAGAAAAGGCATTGGTTGCATCCTCCATCTCCACAGATCTTGATGCAGACCAGTTTCAAGCTATGGTCATACATATCACTACACTGCATCTCCTCACATTTTCTGAGCATGATTTCTCGACCCAACCATCTCAGAATTGCACACTCCATCTTGAAGTCCTATTCCACAAGAACAAGGTCAAAAGAGTCTTGGTGGATGGAGGTGTGGGTTTGAATATTTGTACTCTACAACTGATAAAGAATTTGGGATTTTCAGAAAATATCATTGAAAAAGGAAAAGGTATCACTATCAGGGCTTATGATGATCAAGAATGGGTGTCTCAAGGCACCATTCAAATCCCTATCCAAGTAGGACCAGCAATCATGGAGACCACTTTCCAAGTCCTTGACCTTGAACTCCCATACAATATCATCCTAGGGTGCCCATGGATCCATGGGATGCAAGTTGTCGCATCCACTTTCCACAAATGTGCTAAACTCCATTACCAGAATCAAGGGTCACGATCTACGGCAATCCTAAACCATTCTACTATTGCCCCAAGAAGGTCTAATCGATCAACAATAGCTGGAAATATTACCATTGCATTGGTAATATTCCTCTGAATTTTAATTGAGGTACAACTCCCTCTTCTGATATAATTTTGATTTTTGAAAATATATTAAAAACAGGGGTATGTTTTGACCAAAAATTAGGAAAGGAAAACTAACACCTACTCATAACCATGAAATAGATGCGAAGGAAAATATTTTCAAAACTGAAGAAACTAATTTCAATGTTGAAGTAGACTGGAAAACAATTAATATCATAGCTCACATACTAGACTATCAAAGCTTGCTGACTCAACCCAATACAATCTTAACATTTGTTGCAAATAAATGAATCAAACACCACTGAACAACACATTCTCATAGGGAAGGAGTATCCAAATGTTCATCTAAGCACACATACTTATTCATACACATTAGCATCTAACTCACAATTTACTACACACATACAATAAACATTCACAACAATATATTAAAACTATAAAATTTGATCCCTCTATTATGAATGATTCTCACTCATGTATCATAGTGCAAGAGGGAACAAAATGTCAAACCATTGCAATATCCAACAAAGGGATATTTAAAATTTTACATTGTAACAGTTAGGATTCACAAAAATTGATGATATACATTACTTTTGTTTATGATATTTCTTTTCTTTTTTTATATATGTTACAATATATTTGAGGAGATCTATTGGAGTATGCGATATAAATGTCCATCATCCCATTTATGATATGTGGTCCATAAATTGGAGTCAGTTGTTATTGGAGTATGTGGTATAAATTTGACATCTACTGGAGTCATTTGATATATTCTTCAGTTCATTCAATTATGTAGGCACATTAATATCTTCAATATAGTGGAGTCATTTGTTAGATGCAATTATGATATGTCGTTTTATATTCTTAGCTCCCATAATCTTAATGTATATTTGTAACGCATAATCTTAATAATTGTGCCTATCACCTATGATAATCTTAATCTTAATGTGTACAAGTATTTCTATTATATTACACTATGATATCAGTTATAAATATACATTTGATATTATGATATGTCATGGTATATTCTTAGCTCCAATGTTCTTCAAGCTAGATTGACTTCATTTATTGGAACAAGATTTCACTTCATCTATTGGAACGAGACTCTGACTTGAGTTATGTAGAAATCTATAGTAGACATCCATAGCAGAGATCCAAGGTCATGCTAAGGGATTCATCGACTTGACAAATCATTCGTGATTGTTACACTGCTCAAGCGTAGTCACCATCACTCTTACTGTGGAGATCTTCTTACAACGACATTTTTATGTGGAGATCTTTTCTGCAGCGATATCTTTATGTAGAATCTTTTTTTCTATTCATAAATAACAATTGGTGGGTGGAGGATATAAAATAAATGAATAGATAGTTAATGCATGGATGGCTACACTGCTTTATTCATTAATATTGATTTGAAGCATTAAGTATTCACTCATATCTAACACTTATTTTCTTGGGAGAATGTGTTTAAATCAAAAACCAAGGATGGCATCGATAGATTGAATTCATAGATAAACAACCAGTAGCTAGAGATATAGGATCCATAAATGCATAAATTAATGCATTCATTGAATGTGTGCTAGCTGAAGGATTATAGATCTTGTTAAAAGTCCATGCTAATATTTGCCTTTCTAATTGCAGAATCATACAGTTAGAATTAATAATTATAGGATCCACTTAGTGATGCTTCATTTATTATCATAATCATCCAAAATCATTAGTATTTTCATTTGAAATTGTTCTATTGTTTGAAGTTAATGCTTAAAACAAATTTAATTAAATAACTTGTTCCTTGCATGATTTGTCTTTTCTATCTTGCAGGGATTTCGTTTGCACAAGGAACTTGAAAAATTTGAAGAATAGGAAACAATGTTTGAAGAATTTTTGAGTTGGAAGAAGGCATTAAACTTGAACTTAAAAAAGCATTTTTTAATGCTTATTGTAATAGTCTAGAGCATTTATTGTTGCTTTTTCTTTCTATTTTAGAACAATTTGCTTTTATCTTTGGGCTTAAAATTAACAATCAACTCAAGCTTTGTCAAAGTTGGACTAAAATTGAACATTAAAAATTTACTAGACTTTGATTTTGGGCTAAATTTGAACAAGACAAACTCACATTTAGCTTGGTGCTTTAAAATAAATTCATCTTTACTTTGGGTTTAAAAAGAACTTGTGTTTTCATTGTTTTGTGATTTTTTGCAATTTGTGTCACTTGAATGCGTATGCATTTCTCTTGTGCCACTCAAAAATATTGAGAATCAAAACATTCCATTGACATTGGTTGTCTAAAGTCACCCACACATTTCAATTTGGATCTAAAATTGAACCCCCATCCTAGTGTGAAGGAAAGGCATTGTGTGTGCTCCCTCCTAGCGCTTTATGCAATTTAGGCAGTCAAACTACAAATGTAGTTCTTTGATTTTGTTTATCCTTAGAGGGCTTGCCTCCCGCTTCGAAAGGAGGGAATGACCCAAGCGGTAATGAGCTAAAGCCAAGCTCTTCCAAACCGCTATATAAATGTGTGGTTGTGATAAAAAATCATAATCAATGGGAAGTGATACGTGATAGCTCTCCCCCAGTATGTTTATGATACGTAAATCCCTTTTTCTAAGGGTTATGAGACCTTTTGAGGGAGTTTATCATAGTATCCCCTGAACCATATATCATTACTACAACCCTTTATTTAAAGGCCAAAATCCTTAATACTTTTTGGTGCAAGAACGGTCGTTCTAAAGCCACCTCACATTTGTACTATTGAAAGTAGAAACCAAAAAAATACTTAAGGTCTCTGAATCTTTAGTATTTTGAGATTCGATGGTCCCCAGAAGTGTGTGCCATGGAGGAGAGCCAGTGTCACCAAATCTCTAACTGTTCACTTTGTCTTAGTGTTTGGAGAAATCTGAGTAGGGACTCAAAAAGTATAGCCATTTCTAACCTAGGGTTGTGCAATTTGTGAGTCAGTCAAATACATTGCTTGGATCTCAAACTTTGAAACAAACATTCAACAAGTCATCAAAATTTCAAAACCTTTGGAAAGATTAAATATCCTTGAAGAGTCCAATTATTGTTGCTTGTCCCTAGGGATTTTGTCCTTAGTGGCTTCTAAATATTTGGGACCATATCTCAATCTATTCTCTCCAAAGTCAACCTAGAAAACTTTGGCCTTGATTCTTTGATTTTCACATAATGGACCTTATGGAATGAAAAGGAGTTTAGACATAGACATTCAGTTTGAAAATTAACCAACAGGTGTTGATGTGGTAAAAAGAATCCATTTAATCAAGATAAAAGACAATTGAACCCCACATAAGTGTTTGTTCTCATGATTTCCCACAAAGTCAAAGTTCCAAAACCAAGGTCCATTAATCTTTGGAAGCATCTTAGTCGAAAGGCTCTCAAGAAACACCTTTTGATGCTTCATGAAACCAGAGATAGGTTGGTATACAACTTTTATAAATGTGCTTCAAGAAACAATCCAAACTTGTATTCCTTCTATTATTGTCAGAATCTTGGTCTTTTCCAACGTTTTGAATTTCTCACATAGAGTTGAAAGCTTTAGAGGTATAGTGTGTCCTTCAACACCTTGGTCTTGTAAACAAAGTCTTTCTAGGTTCATCTAGGATCAAACCAACACTTTCATTTGTCACATCATCCTTCAAATCTCATCTCACAAACAACCTTTAGAACCTTGGAAAAATCATTCATGCTAGACTTTTGGTAAATCCTTCAATCAAAATCAAAATCACTTTGTTTGGATAAGTGTGTGTGGTTGAATCCTTTCTCACCCATTTAGTTAAATTATCACCCCCTTTTGACAAGTTTACCCCAAGATAACATCTAACATCTTGAGATATACAAGTCCATTATCCAAATCAAACTGAATCCAGATCAAAATCCTAAATCCTAAAGTCTAGTATTCCTCCAAAGTTCTCAAAAGTTCAAACATCCATATATTTGACAATGATTTTACTCGTAGCAAACAGGGCGAATAATTTTGCACAAAAAAGACTACAAAGAGCCTATCCTTCTTGAAAGATATGGAACAAAGACAACCTAAAGGGGAATTATGCTTTAACAGAAAAAGATTGGCTTTAGTTCAATCCCAAGTCTTTGATAACTAGGTCATGATTGCACTAGGGTCCCTCTTGGGTACTGATGTGATATTTTGATGTTAATCTCAAAGGGACTACTTTTTTGAATTAAATATTTTAGGAATTGAATTTTCAATTCGATCAGAAAGACAAGCATCGTGAAGTTGGAAGATTTGCACTATTATTTCATGAACATCAGAAATTCTTTGCTATCACCTAGAAGTAGATTTAGCATTAAGCATTCAACAATTTCATGGAAAATAAAAGATTTTCAATAAAATTTCATCCATTCATTCAAATTTTGGAACATTTTCAAAAATTTAAACATCTACTCTAAAATAAAGCATAAAAATACTAAAATTTAAAAGTTTCTCTTGGTCATTCTCCATGCATGCCCCAAAGAATCAATTAAAATTGAGCAATCTACTTTATACTTCAACAGATTGCTTCACAGCTACATACAAAATGGTGTGAGTTTTTAAAGAGAGGGATTTCATTTCTAGACACCGAGTAGGTTTTGTATGCACCCTTAAATGGCGCAGTATACAACCTTGTTTGGTTGAACTAACAAAACTAGCTACAAAAGATACTGAGATAGGTAGCTATCTAATTAGCTCTAATATTAATCAATGTCTACGTGCATACAAAGTTTTATGCCAGAATGGTTTAGAGAATAGGAAAAAAGAACAAAACTTGAAAAAGTTTATGCTCCTCTGACATCCACAAATTTTGAACTTAAAATAAAAAAAAGGGATCCTCTGGCCTTTTATAGAACACAAGGCTCAAATAGGATAAGAAAAATACATGAGAGGAAATCCAAAGGACCAATCACATCAAGGCACATGGAATGTAGTGACCAATAGGAGAATTGTAATTGAAGTCAACTCCAATTACACATTGAAGCTCTTCGGGTTTTAATCTTTAATCATCAGGGCTCTTTCTTGAACCAAAAAAATCATCTCAAAAAAAATATAGGAACTTCCCACTAAAATAGAGTGATCAGGTGGAAGTATTATTCCTATATTTCAGGTTCCTCAGTTTAAACATTCCAGGAATGAGTCACTCCCAGAATAAGTACACTTCTATATTACATGCTTGAACTCCAGCATCCCAGGATTCTGGTATCTGGCACATCTTTATAACGAACCTCATTCTAGCGTGAGATTTCAAAGGGCATCATTGAACCTGGTAACATCATCAAATTTGTTCACAGATAGAATTTTCCTGACCGTCCATACCCGAATTTAGCATCACAATCTATATCTCTTGCAATCACAAATTCCACACATTAAATCCCTTTAAAAGAAAGAAAACATTCATAACATCTCATATTAATAAAACCATTATCCAAATGTTAGTACAAAATCTCATAAATAACATGCTTTCTAGCATATCATAAATCCTCACATATATACCAGATTACTAGAATCATTAGATAATCTCAAAATTTAAAAAAAAATCATTTGCATTGCAGCCCGGTACACGGTATCTGGGTTTTAGCTTTATCCACGAACTTTCCCATACTTTGATTATACCAGAACTCCATTTTACCGAACTGGAGCCTTCCATTCAAATTTGCATTACCTTTCGCCCTTTCAACTACATTTTCGGTACCTGGTATCCGGTGCCTAAAACACTTACATTACAAAGTACTTTTATGTTAACATTTCTCTTTGCTCTTTACTTCTGGTGATCTTTCAATTGGCTAGCTCCCGCCATAAGAGTTATTTTTTTCACTAGGGTCCCCAAGTCTTTCAATCTTGGGGCGTGTTGTGAGACCACACAACAACTTGCAACCAATAAAACCAAATTTGAAATTAAATCACAAGTTGTAAATTAAAATTTATACATATTTTAAATCAATAGCCTTTACCTTTACCTAGATTCTGGCATAAAGAAGTAAAACTCCACTAGAAACATCCATGTCTGCTCTAATTAATTCCAGTTTTTGAAACTCAGTGAAAAGAATCAGTTCATTACATTGAAATACATAATATAGTAATTCTCCAAAGCCAACCAAGGATAGAGCCTTACTACCAGTCAAGCATCCATAGCCCCGACAAGGTTATCACCGTAATTCCTCCAAACATAGCTCTACTGTTGGTTAGGCATCTATAGCCCCAATAGAGTGGTTTGGATAGCCTAAAGAGTTGATATTAATTTTATTTTTTTTAGATATAGCAATGATAGCTCATTTTTTCTCTTTTGATATTTCAATGATAGCTCATTTTATCAACTTGCAAGCAATGAAGCCCCGCTATTAGGCTAGGAATTATAGTGGTAGCGAAGGTTACTTTCTGATTTTTCATTCAATGCAAATCCCTCCATCAATTCACTACTTCCCAAAAACTCATTTAATAATTTCCTTTAAGTGTGTGTTTCCAGCTAAATTTCACTACTTTATGCCAAATCCTAGCTAACTATAACTCACTATATGTTACAAAATATGCATAAATTAAAATTTAGCAATAGACAACTTAATCACCAAATTTATATCTAAATTTAGAAACATTAGTTACCACCCTTCCGATTAAATTTTATGGCAACTACTAAAAATTATGCTAGCAATTTCTATCTGATGACGATGCACTTCATTAATGAATCAGAAATTTCATGATTACCTTGAAACACGATCACATTATTCTACATTAAATTTTCATGCCTTATTATGCATGTATTATTCTCTTAAATTACTTAGGTGATGATGTGTACTGACCTTCCGACTTCATTTTCCTATATCTTTTGCACACATAAGCACCTCCATAATTAATACGGCTCTTAAAAAAATGAAATGACCACTATTAATTTCAAAATCTTCAACTTGCTTGGTTCACAATCTTCGTACTACTTAGATTTGATGCAATTCATCACCAAATATGTGCAAAGAATTAATTTGATTTAACCTTTATCTTTGAAGATAATTATCCAGCTGCCACCTTGCTAACGGTTTCCAAAAAAAATATTCACTCAAGGCAACTATGTACCACAACTTTCTTATAGATCTCTATAAATTCTGCATTTCTTCTTGAATTCTTTACACTTTTCTTTTCTAGCTTTCTTGTTTTATTCCTATAATTTTGCTATGTGCAATTGCATTTTCTTCTTGGCCATGGACACTCCAATTTGTTTAGGCTATTCTCACCAACAAAATGTGTTCTTAGGGAGCATCACACTATAAAGGCTCAAAAAGGTTTTCTTCATTAGGACTTCCAGTTTCACTATGCCAAACTTGTACTTAGTCCTTGGGGAAAGGTATGTTGAATGCAACTGCTACTTTCGCTTCTATTCTGATGTGGCTTCTCACTTTGTAGCGTCACTTTTGGATATTGGGCTACCTGTTGAAGATGTTTGCTCGACTGGCAATAGGATAATGAAGCCTCAATTCCTGGAGAATCTAAATACCATTTTATCTATTGCACATCCAACCATTGGGATTCCCTCCATGGATGATATTCCTCGGTTCTTGGAACACAGGGAAGTGGTTCCACTTTGGCCTTTTCTTATTGATCTCCATATCCAGAACTTTGAAGTTCACTGGGAACTTGCCTATATAGGGTATTTAGCCTTGATAGAAGAGGTGTTCCACATAAACTGAATGGCTACTATCGTCTGCAACTTTTCTCACTCTTTTTTTCTTTTTTTTTGACTTTTGAAACAAGGATTTTTGATATCTCATG
>VDFB02173970.1:0-13020 GCA_007258455.2 Sequoia sempervirens
TTTCATTTTCCTTTGTTTTTGTTCTCTTTGTTTCATTTTTCCAATTCTATGTGCTTTGGGGAATGATGACAGTTCTGAGCTCTTTAATCAAAACATTGCAGCAACGAACATATTGACCCCAAATCCATAGATCCCTTATGTGTTTGGTGTGCTCTTTTCTGGGGGGAAAATCCCTTTCATTGCTTTTCCTTTTCATTGACATGATGTAGCCTTACTTAGAAATATATGACTTGGCATAGGGCTTTCCAAGTTGGCACTCATGTCTTGTTTTCTTTTTTATTTTTCTCTCCTTCGCCACTTTAAAGTAATTTCTCATAGAACGATGTGTAGCAATTCCTTTAAAGTGGGGGACATACATTACCATAATTTATTTTCATTCTTGGTTCCTAGTGTAGTCTTGTCATTCATATGATGTGTTTGTCACTTTGTGGATGACATTGGGTATGATTTCCTTCATAAGTGTGATCTATCTTAGCATATTACATTCCTCTTAGTGGCCTAATGCGACGCAATGCATCCTCTAAGTTTTGAATATATTATTCTTTGATTGGTCCTCTCTTGGAGACATTAGACACAATGCTCCCTAAGTGATTGACCTTGAATGAACTTAACAAGACTCTTTCAAACATCTTTTACATTTTACATTTTAACATTTTTACACTTTGCACTTTTTTCCACCTTGCATAACGCAACTTGCATGCCTGTGGTACCTTTCTTTTTGTTCATGAGTTACAGAGCTTTGTTTGTCTCATGGAGAATGAACCGACATTTCATTTTTCTTTTGTGACACCTTTTTAAAGTTATCTGTAGGTATAAATTTGATATGGTTGAGCGAGAAGCCCAGCTAGCAACATGACTTTTTCCCATAGCCACCTTTATGTGTGTGAGTGCATACCAACTAGCATATGTATATTACCTTTTGGACTTTCCCACCCTGTGGATAACCAGAAGTTTCGTGGCCCCAGAGTGAGTATACATTCTCTTTCTCAAACAATCAGCCTAGATCTAATCCACAACTAGTTGGATTGATGATGGAAGCTTCATTTGATTCTCAACACTTGTGTGTTCCTCTGTTCTTATGTTTAGTTTGTCATGGGATCTTCATCCTAGGGGCTTGATCATCCCCCTTGATCGTTGTGATTCCATCTTGCTAACGTAAGTACATTTGAACCCTCCTCTCGATGTTCATGGCTACTTTAGTGTGAGTTTGAAGCAAGTTCACCCTCTCACTAAAGTGGGGGCTAAATGTGCCATAGAAAAATGTCCCCTTGTCATTTTCATGGCCTTTTCGGTCTTGTTTCATATTGTTTGATCTATTTTTCTTTGATTTTATGTTTTAGCATGGCTTTAACATGCATATTTAGGTACTAAAATTCAAATAATGACATCTAATGAAGGTGTTGTGAAGTGTTGTAAAACGTTTCTACACTCTTCTAGACTCTATTCATTACAATTTACCTAAAAACCACCTTTTCATCACTAATCAAGTCCTATTTTCAAGTGTTGTAAAGTCTTGTAACAAGCTTTCACGCTATTCTAGGCATAACTTCACTATTTATCCCTTTCTTATGCTTTATTTCATCCCTTTATGCCTTTATTCCTTAATTAAGTGTTTTTTTTAATGTAAGCTCGACAAACAAAATTAAATACAAGATAATTCCCGACACCTATTTTCAGGTCCTAGATGGGACCCATTCGCCATGGGTGGAAAATGAGTCCCCCTTGGCTCCAAATTCAAAAAATTTAAAATTTCCTTTTGGGTTTTTATTCAAAATCACTTGATGTCAGCCTGTCATGAGGTATGAATTGGTAAGGAACAAGATTGTATAAATAAGTGATTTTCACCTCATTTTACATCTCCTAAGTCATTCAAGCAATCTCAAGCATTCAAGTATCCTACAACATTAATTCAAGCATCATTCAAGCACTTTGGAGCATCCATTGACATTACTTTAGATTTGCATTATCAAGGGTTTGGTAAGTTGATAGCTCAATTGCATTTTATTAGTTTATCATTCTCTTTTATTTCACTATTTCATTAAGGGTTTGATTACCAAAGTGGGGTTTGACCAAGGAAAACCCCTATTTGCTAACCCTCAACCATTTTTCCCCTCTTAAAAGTATTGTTTTACATGAACTTTTTACGGTATTGCAAGATTTAACCAAAACTTGCATTTTGGGGTTGAAGATTGATTGACAAGGTCAGCTAGGTGCTTCCAGGTCGAATCAGCTTTATTTCATCGCTGGCCAGAAGGTTTTGTCTTCTGAGGAATTAACTTTGTAATACCGACGAGTAGTTATTTCGGATCAATTAATTGCCGAGGAGTTTGATATGGGTTTCTCCATGATATTTCCAGGAGGATTCAGTTCACGCTACTAAGTGATTGAATAGGTCCCACATTAAAGACTGGCGTCTGAGGATTTTATATTTAGGATCTGCATTGATACATCCTATTCAGCGCTATTTCGCAATGGCGGGACTAATTAGCCCACCCTGAGTGAATTGAAGTCCCCTTCATCAGAGATTTTCAATGAATTTTGAACCAGCAATTCACAACATTCTAGATTCCTCAAATCTTTCCCAAGTGCAATTTGTTTCATCCCATTTCTTTCTCTGCATCTTTTAGTTCATTGTTTGCATATCACAGCGTGTTTTCCAACATCGTTTAAATCTTAGTTTTGTGTTCAAATTGAATCATTTAAATCACTTACTTGCACTTGGTTCACTTCATTTAGCTTATATAGCATCATACATAACATAATTTGAATGAACCCTTATCATTTTTTACCCTACCTCTCTCCTTTTAGGTGAAAAACCCTAGAAGAGCTAGAGAAGTGCAAGGAACCAAAAATATACAATTCATTTTGGTGAACCCACTTTTTGAAAAATTTATGTATTTCTAATTTCATTCACACATGCATCCTATATTAAAATTGCATTAACATTCAATTAGAACATTGTTTTGCTTTTGCATTATAGGACTTTTCATAATGCATTAGTGAAAGCTTTGTTTAGATTTCATTTTTGCATTGAAAATCATTGAAAAAACTGAAAAACTACATGTTGCATCCTTAATTGCATTTTGAAGAGCATTACAATCCTTTTAAAATTTTGAAAAACACAAAAAAAATATCATACTGGGACTCATTCACCACCCTAGGTGAATCAATCCCTCTACACTTTTTAAACAACATTTCTAGTATCTTTCTGGAATTTTCCTACATTACAATGTCTTGTTCTTCCATTCTGTTTTAATTTCTAGATTCTCTATTTTTACTCATTTATTGCATTCTAGTTTATTTGCATCATAGAATTTTCTTTCAATAAGTTTTGGAATTCATTAAAATCATTGGTAGACATGTCCAATTGTGCCTTTGGTTGTGACCCTAATGACCTTGAACTCCCACATGCTTCTTCAAATCCTCATGATTTTCCTCCTCTTGAAGTAGACATCATTGGAGAAGATTATGATAGCATGAACAAGTTCAACAATGACTGCCTTGATAACCCAGAAGCCAATGCAGCCTTTTATCCATCAATGAAATTACAAGATCTTCCTACTATTGCACCTCCTAATCACTTTGCATATTTACATCCTGAAATCAATGAAGGACCTATGTTTCCTCCCACAAGTAGACCTAGTTCCTCTAAACAACCACACTCACAGCTCTTTGTGATCCTAGAGTCACAAACCTACTCCTATAAATCTTGAGAAGAAACTTAATAATGAGTAAAGGCTTCACTAATCTTAAAGAAGTAAAACAAGGCTATGACCACAAAACATGAACCGCGACATTCATCGCTTCTTGAACTAAAATAGCAGAGAAGCTTGCTTGGTCTGGATATCGATCTCCCTCATCCTGATGGAACTCCATTCGCGTATCTCAGAGCTTCGGACAGAAAACACAATGATCTTGATCCTCCTCTGTGTTATTATATTCTCCTTCCATGTGAACCATTATCCCTTCTATTGACCCAAAGGATGTTGGGATCCCATGCCAGTCCTCTTCATCCCTTATGTTCATGAACAAGAAAATCAACAAATGAAAAATAATATACAAACAAAAGAAACGCAGTTCCTACACATCCTCTTTTGGATATGAGGAGACTTCCAACTGGCAAACAAAGGGTCTTATGCTTTTTCCCACCTATACGGATGGGTTGGTTATTCATCCTAAAGACTCTAACATACCTTTTTGCAAAATATCATGCGATATTCTTCCCGGACATCCAAGCAGGGAAAGAATATGGGACATTGGAAGGACCTCTCTGGATAAGTATATCACTTCACTTCTCTGGTTGTTTCCTGTCGCCACTAAACAACTAATCTATCCTCTTAGTTAGGCAGGAATTCCTATTCTCACTATTGCATAATCATTTCTCCCTCACCCACCTTAGCTCATTATTTCCTTTACACTTTGACGGGGGGAGCAAGAAGTTGTTGGCCTTATCCTTGTAATGCACTTGTCTTTGTCTCTTAACTATGTTATTCCTTTTCCACTTATCTATTTAAGATTGAGAAACCAATAACTTAGTTAATGGTTGACTTACATTTTCATTACTTGTTCCTTTTCATTCTCCTTTTCATTTGTGTATAGTGTTCCCTAGTAACGTGTGTTTTATGTTCCCTCTCTTTGTACACTTCTTCTATTTGTCGTGCATTTCCTTTTTCGCTTTCATTTTGTGTTCTCCTTTTGGGGATGACGAAAAGCATATCTAGATGCCCTATGTCTCTTCCATGTTGACCCAAAATGTCCTTGTCTTTTTCACTTTTTTTTTG
Organism: Sequoia sempervirens; assembly: GCA_007258455.2. Taxonomy (NCBI): domain Eukaryota; kingdom Viridiplantae; phylum Streptophyta; class Pinopsida; order Cupressales; family Cupressaceae; genus Sequoia; species Sequoia sempervirens. The sequence goes on from VDFB02173970.1 coordinate 4,782, forward strand.
TGTTCTCCTTTTGTAGATGATGCAAAGCATAGAGACGCCCTATGTCTCTTCCATGTTGACCCACAAGGTCCTTGTCTTTTTCTCTTTTTTATGTTTTGTGTTTTCCTTTAGGGGATGATCTAAGGCACTGAGACCGAAATTTCTCCTTCATGTTGACCCAAAAGCTTTTTCATTTTCTTTAAATTTTCTTGTTTTTTCCTTTTTGGGATGACACAAGGCATTAAGAGACTAATGTCTCCTTCATGTTGACCCAGCTTTCTTTTTATTGACCTTTTTAATTTCTTTATTTGCAATGTTTCCTGTGGCGTTACCTAAGTGTTGAGACATAATGTCCATGTTGACCCGTATTTCTATTTTCCGCTTTGTTGTATTCTTCCAATTCCTTCAATGCTTTGGGGAATGACCCACGATAGTTCTAAACTCTTCAATCAAAGAAACTTATTCACCAGAGTAATGAACCATCTTAACCCCAAATCCATGAATCCCCGCCCATAATGTGTTTAGTGTATATTTTGGGAAACTCCTTTCTCTTTTGGCAATTTTATTAACATGATTACCAGAGCTTAGAAACATATATAACTTAGCATAGTTCTCTTCCAGGTTGGCTCTCTCATGTCTTGTTTCTTTAACCTCTCCTTCTTCGTAGGTAACAGAGTAGACCAGTATCCAGCAGTTCTCTTCGATGGAGATATCCGATACCATAATTCGTTTGCGTTTGGGTTCTAGGTACATCAACACTTTCGTTCGCCATGATGTGTTCATCCTTTACATTGGATGACATTGGGTATGATTTCGCTCATAAAGTGGTGGGGATTTATCTTAGCATATTACATTCCTCTTGGTGGCCTGATGCGATGCAATACATCCCCTAAGTTGTGAATATATTATTCTTTGATTGGTCCTCTCTTGTTTACATTAGACACAATGTTCCCTAAGTGATTGACCTTGCATGGACTTAAGAAGACTCCTTCGAACATATTTTACATTTTACATTTTTACATTTTTACACTTTGCACTTTCTACCACCTTGCATAATGCAACTTGCATGCCTGTGGTACCTTGCTTTTTGTTCATGAGATACATAGATTTACTTGTCTCATGGAGCACAAATCGACATTTCATTTTTCTTTTTTGGTGCCTTGTTAAATTTATAAAGAGGCATAACTTTGATATGGTTGAGCGAGAACACCTAGTGGCATGAATTTTCCCCATAGCCACCTTTGTGTGTGTGAGTGCATACCAACCAGCATATGTATATTAACTTTTGGGCTTTCTCACCTCGTGGATAACTAGAATTTTTGTGGCCCCAAAGTGAGTATACTTGGGATTTCTCACCCGGTAGACCGTCATGAGTTATGTTGCCCCAGAGTGAGTATACATTGTCTTTCTCAAACAATCAACCTAGATCTAATCCAAAACTAGTTGGTGACGTGGGCTTCATGCAGTTATCAACACTTGTATTGTTCCTTGTTCTTATGTTTGGTTTGTCATGGGATCTTCGCCTGGGGGCAGTAATCCCCTTGATCATTTCATTCCATCTTGCTAGCGTAGTACATTTTGAACCCTCCTGTGATGTTAAGGTGGCTACTTTAGTGTGAGTTTACAAAGCAGTTCATTCTCTCGCTAAAATTGGGGGAATACATCTTAGAAAAATGGCCTTGTCATTTTAGGGCCCTTTTTAGGTCTTGTTTCATGATGTTTGATCTATTTTTCTTTGATTTTATGTTGTAACATGGCTTGAACATGCATATTTAGGTACTAAAATTCAAATAATGATGTCTAGTGAAGGTGTTGTGAAGTGTTGTAAAATATTTCTACACTCTTCTAGACTCTATTCATTAAAATTTACCTAAAAACCACCCTTTCATCACTAATCAAGTCCTATTTTCAATTGTTGTAAAGTCTTGTAAAAAGTTTTCATGCTTTTCTAGGCATAACTTCACTATTTATCCCTTTCTTATGCTTTATTTTGTCCCTTTATGCCCTTATGCCTTAATTAATTATATGTTTGAATGTAAGCCTGATAAACAACATTAAATACAAGATAATTCCTGACACCTATTTTTAGGTCCTAGATGGGACCCATTCACCATGGGTGGCGAATGAGTCCCCCTTGGCTCCAAATTCAAAAAATTTAAAATTTCCTTTTGGGTTTTTATTCAAAATCACTTGATGTCAGCCTGTCATGAGGTATGAATGGGTAACTAAGGCACAAGATTGTATAAATAAGTGATTTTCACCTCATTTTACATCTCATAATTCATTCAAGAAATCTCAAGCATTCAATTATCCTACAACATCAATTCAAGCATCATTCAAGCACTTTGGAGCATCCATTGACATTACTTTAGATTTTCATTATTAAGGGTTTGGTAACTTGATAGCTCAATTGCATTTTATTAGTTTATCATTCCTCTTTTATTTCCACTATTTCTCTAGAGTTTGGTGTCTAAGTGGGGGTTTGATGAACGGAAGCCCCTGGTTTCAACCCTCAACCATTTCTCATATGTGTTTTGAACTTTCAGGTACCAAATTTAACTCAGCTTACATTTTGGTGTTGAAGATTGGTCAACAATTCAAACTAGGTATTTCAAGTCAAATCAGCTTTATTTCGGCTTAAAGAGGGTTTTACATACTATTTCTTGCCAAATTCATGACAGAGCAACCCAACGAAACAGCTTATTGGATCCTAGTGGTGTAGAGTTAATATCACCTGGAATTTCTCCGGAGATTTTTGGGAGAGGATTGATTGTCACCCAGTGGAAAATGAGTCCAACCTTAAGACTGTGAAATCTGCGGTATATTTTGGATCTATTCAGAAACTATTCTGAGCCTTTTCAGTATGAGGCAATTTTCCTTGAATGAATGAGTCAAGCAGGAATTTGGATAGCATTCTAACATTCCAGATTTCTCAAATCTTTCCCAGGTGCACTTTGTTTCATCCCATTTCTTTCTGTTCTGGATGATTTCATCTTTTAGTTCATTGTTTTCATATCATAGCATGTTTTCCAACATAGTTTAAATCTTAGTTTTTCATTCAAATTCAATCATTTAAATCACTTACTTACACTTGTTTCACTTCATTTAGCTTAGATAACATCATACAACCCTAGAAGAGCTAGAGAAGTGCAAGGAACCAAAAATCTAATGTTCAACTTTGTGTGCCTTCACGGACTCATATTCACCTAAATTGTCCTATGTAAACTTATTTAGACTATTTGAATTTGCTATAATCTTATAGAATTACAAAAATAGTAAAAGTAGTTACATAACCTAATGGCTACGAGTACCTGCAACATAGGTTGTAGGTGACTGCTAATAACAAGTAAGTGCATAATCAATCTAAAACTTATTCAAAATAATACAAAAATAAAATTTAACCTCTGGAACTCGTGCTAATATTCATTATTTATACAATTGTTCATGAACAACAACTACTATAATCAACCATAAGAACTATTCTACTTTACTTGCAATGTATTTATGAAACAATAAAAACATTATTAACAAGAATGCATAAATAAATAAGTAAATGAAGTGAAAGGCGGTACCTCAAGTAGCTAGCTTAGGGGACTGTCTCACTTAACTAAGAACTAGATCTAACTTAGAATCTTACACATCCATGTAACATACAACTCCATTCATTGCATGTCTCCAAATTTCAAATAAAATACTTCTTGTAGATTGTATTCAATAATGAAAATTTAACAACATTTTTTTAGATAACTTAAAATTGGAAAATGAATAACTACTTGATAACTTGTAACAACCAACTAACTTTGCTACAAAATCATCCCCTGACTTTATAAAAAAATGGGGAGAGACTTATTCAAACTACTAACTAACTGCAACCATTAATCCCACGCCTAGATATGAGGATTTGAAATTAAGATTGGCTTATTTATTCTAAATGAAAAGGAAGAAAATACTTATTCAACAAAGAACTTAAATGAAATAGCTTGCATGTGAAACACATAAGAAAATGTTCATAGTTCAAGAACAAGTATCCTCCTTCAATATTTATTCCTTCCATGATGTTCACGTCTAGCTCCACAACTTCCTACACTTTAAGTAGTTTGAACTTCACTGGTCCCCTTTTTCGCTACTTTGGTTCTTGCTACAAATAATCTATTCTTGTTACCTCGTGCTGAGTTGCATAGAGGTTAATGCATACAACATACATATACAACTAACCTTCATAATTGGGTATGTCGCGGGATCATCATGGAAAAAAGGTCCTTAAGTGGCGATGAAAATTTAGGCAACTTGACATAAAATTTGGATAAGTTATCAATATTATTCAAAATATGTAAGAATAGAATGCGTATCAAATTGAGATATGGTTTCCTAAACTAGGTTTATTTTAAAAAAACTATTTGGTGAAATTTGAAATTTCAATGCGATTAGAACTTAAATTTTAGAGAAAGAAAAAAGTAGGTGTTTGTTTTGACCACCTAACCCTGATAAAATGATAATATTTTTTATAAGATTTTAGATATAAAATGACTCATGTCCCGATGTGATGAATATTTTTGTAATTTTTTTCCAAGTAAATAATTAATTATGAATTTTTTATTACAACTTTTAAAAACTCATATGTTTGACCACCTTAACTTGGTCAAAAATTCATGAAAAGGGTATGTGTAGGGATCATCATGGGAAAAATAGGCCCTTAAGTGGCAATAAAATTTAAACTTAAATTAGGAAACTTGACATAAAAATTTTGAATAAGTTATCTATATTATTTTAAAAATATGTAAGAATAGAATCTATAGAAAATTGAATGTAGTTTCTAAACTACTAGGTTTATTTAAAAAATAAAATGTATTTGGTCAAAATTTGAAATTTCAATGCGGTAGCACTTAAATTTTAAGGAAAAAATAAGAAGTAGGTGTCTGTCTAACCACCCTAACCACAATAAAATGATAAAAAAATTTATAATATTTTAGATATAAGTAGAGGATTCATGTCTTGATGTGATGCATATTTTTTTGTAATTTTTTCCAAGTAAATAATTAATTATAATTTTTTATTATAACTTTTAAAAATATAAAAACTCATATATTTGACCTTGCGCCTTAACTTAGTGAAAACTTTTATGAAATTCAATTTTTGTTTTTTAATCCTATATTATGTGAAGCATAGAGATGAAGCATGTTTGATTCAAAAAATGTGATAGCATTTGAAAGCTATAGATGTTTTTCAATTAGCCTATCAATTAGGACTTAAGTCGTAATTCAAATAGAAAATGAATAATAATTACTTATTAAATTCAAAGTAAAGCATAATTTATATTGGTGGAAAGTTGAGAATCTACTTTAAAAACACTTTTTCATTTCATCAATTTTGGGTATAAAAAAGTCTCGACCATACCTACATACCCATCATATAAGCCACTTTTTTTGGCCGATCATGATCCTACACATAAAATTTATTTTTTTTTAATCCTATAGTATGCAAAGCATAGAATGTGACACATGTTTTGGATTCAAAAAATGTGATATTGTTTGAAAGCTATAGATGTTTTTCAATCAACCTACCAATCAGGCCTTTAGTCGTAATTCAAATAGAAAATGAATAATAATTATTTATTAAATTCAAAGTAAAGCATAATTTATATTATTGGAAAGTTGAGAATCTCCTTTAAAAACCCTTTTCGTTTCATCAATTTCGGGTAAAAAAAGTCATTGGCCACATACCCTACACATACCCATCATATCACCACTTGTCAACCCATCATGATCCTACACATACCCAATTAAATCATAGAATTATATTCATATGCATACATTCTCATATTTAAATCATGGAATTGCTACGAATATTATCACCATATTCATATTCTTCAAACTAGGTTCAAAGTTGCAAGGTATGTTATGAAAGGATAACATATTATGCAAGTTTTTGTCTGAAAGATACTTAGAAAATATATAAAAAGTGTTTGAAAGCATATGAAAAGTAATAGAAAAAACACTAATGATCAAAGCCCATCAATAAGAAATGAAGATATTTTGAGAAATTTTGATTCAAGAGCTGATGAAGGAATTTTTCATGGATATTCATCTCAAAGTAAAGCATATAGATGCTACAAAAATAGATTTGGAAGAAAAGTTGAAAGTACAAATGTTAAGGTTGATGAAGATCTACATCATAATATGTATGAAGTTGAGGACTATGGATCTTATGCACCTCCATGCTCAAAAGAAGAAGAAGAGGTAAGAAGAAAAAGAAGAAATAGTAGAAAAGCATAGTAAGAGTCCTGCCAAGTATGTTCAAAAGAATCATTTAGAGGATCAAACTATTGGAGATAAAAATGAATAAGTGTTGACCAGAAGAAGGCTTGCAAAGACAAGTGAGCAAGTAAATTTTTTTTTTATCAAAGATAGAACCAAAAAAAAATGGTGATGTTAGCAAGGATGAAGGATGGATACAAGCAATGAAAGAATTGAATCAGATTGAGAAGAATCAGACTTGGGAATTGGTTCCAAGGCCTACAAATAAAAATGTGATAGAAGTTACAAAGTGGGTTTTCAAGAATAAGTTGAATGAATATGGAGAAGTTGTAAGAAAAAAAGAAAGATTGGTTTGTAAATGTTCTTTATAGGTATAAGGAATTGATTTTGAAGATACTTTTGCTTTGGTTGCAAGAATGGAGGCAATATGAATGTTTCTCGCTTTTTTATCTCACAAGGACTTCCACGTATATTAGATGGATGTCAAATCAGCTTTTCTGAATGGATATTTAGAAGAATAAGTCTACATATAGAAACTTGATGGTTTTCAATTATTAGAAGACCTAAACATGGTGTACAGACTCAAAAAGGCATTGTATGGTATCAAACAAGCTCCTAAGGCTTGGTATGCAAGGTTCGATAAGTACTTACTTTAGAAAGGTTTCAAGAAAGGTCCCACAATTAGTAATCATTACTTCAAGATTGAGGATGAAATAATTTTGATATTTTTTGTAAATGTTGATATAGTTTTTGATGGAAATGGTGAAATATGAAAGAATTTTGCTGAAGAAATGTAGAAGGAATTTGAAATGTCAATGATAGGTGAGTTATCCTTGTTTCTTGATCATTAAATTGCTCAACAAGATGATGGTATCTTTATTTCTCAAGCAAAGTGTAAGTTCTCAAAAACGTTGGTTGAAAAACCACAAGAGGTTGCCAAGCTCTTGGTACGTTTTAGGCTAACGAACAAGGCCAAATGATGTACTTGAACCTTCTTCTCTTTAGGCTCTGCTAGACTTAGGTGGGTGTACCTATGAAAATGGAGAAAACTTAGACTATTTGTTTCCTACTTGAACAATCAATCCACAATGGAAATTGAGAGTGGAGAGATGTAATCCTAATTTGGTATTAATTGTATAAGCAATATCAAAATGAAGTTTATGAATATGTTCAATTAACAGATGTGAGGTTTTGATAATAAATTTGATAAAACTAAATGATGGAATGGATAAGACTAGTGCCTTGTTGGGTAAATGGAGTCAAATGAAAGTCTAAGATAAGTGGCTTGTATTTGGTAGTAACTCTAACTATTTGGAAAACTGATATTGGTTTATAACTTGTATAAACGTGCAGGCAAGTGAGTGACAAACTCTACTCACTTATCCAACTGACAAAACCAAGTTACTTATAATTTATCAAAAGGATTTTAATATTTACTTGAAATAACCAATTGAATAAATTATGCAAGAACACAGATAACACCAAATTGGAGAGATATTGACAATCTTAATTATATGATTCTTCTTACTAATCCAAATAATACTTCCATATTATTGTGATTGAATAGAAGGATTTTAATTCCTTTGGGGAAACCAATTAATCATATCACACAAATACAACAAATGTGCATTGATAAATTGAATATATACTTGATATACCAATTTAAATAATAAAGAAGCACTAAAATGGAGACAACCAGATAATTGAATAACTTCAACAAATAATTGATATCAAGATAATGCCACAAAATCAGATATCTTTCATTGACTTCTTCAAAATACTGCTTGCAACATATTCTTTCAGAATATAAGCATTATGGAACTTTTCTGCTATCCATTAATTATCCCTATTCTATTACTATCTTCTCCTATAACTTTATTATGGTCCTAGTCTCTCTTAAATATATGAGAGGTAACGAGCTTCAGGTTGTTTACAATGTTTCAAAATGCCTTTTCATAAAGTTTGTTAGACATAACTAAAACATGAATTAAAGAGATAATTAAACA
>VDFB02173971.1:0-24219 GCA_007258455.2 Sequoia sempervirens
AAGTAGTATGTTGGAAGGATTTAAAAAATGTGTACCTTGATTGATCTTGATTTGGGATATGGGGTGATGGATAGAGAGGATAATGGGATATTGAAATAGGAATGTTAGGTGGTGGAATGCAAGGACCCAATATGGATGGAGGGGATGGAGGGATTTATTCTAGGAAATATAGACCCAAAATAGATGGAAGGGGTGAGGATTTGGGATTTGGAACATAAGGGCCCAAGATAGATTTTGAGGATGGGGAATGTGGAAATTAGATGGAAGGATTTTGGATTTGGAATAGATGGGAGATATACCAAAATATTGAGCTTTGTATCCAAGGCCATGATATTTTGGATTTTATTTTATATTAGTGGGTTCTAAGATTTCTTGCTCATGAAGGACTAACCCTTTGCCTTGATAGTCCATTGTTTGAAAAATCCTTTTTCTAAAAGGATACTTGTTGTTTTGGAAGCAAGATGCGAGTCCATTTTGAGGGGGATATGACATGGGAGGAATGATAAGAACATGGAGTAAAATGAATTGGATGAAGGTGGAGGAGCCCATTTCATAAGTATGGTGTTCATGGGTATCTTTGATGGGGGTTATGGGATCTTGTGGAGGATTAAGATCATGACATGTATATGAAGAGATCTTTTGATCTTGACTTGAGGTAGGATCATGGGATAGGGTGGATGGTGTAGTATTCTCTTGGTTATGAGATGGAGTGGGATCATGACATGAAGTGGAAGTGGTGTTTTGTTCATGAAAGGGAAGAGGATCATTAGGTGAGGTGGAAAGTGCAGTTTGATCTTGATTTAGAGATGGATCATGTACTAGAGTGGAAGATGTTATTTTCTCTTGACATGGAAGGATGTCATTATATGAAGTGGGAGAGAGGGGATCATGAGAGGGGATAAAGGGATATATTTCTCTTGATTGGAAATAGGATCATTGGATGGGATGGAAGGTATACATTGTTCTTTATTAGAAATGGGAGAATAAGATGGAAGGGGATCATATGATGGTGGAGAAGGGGTTCCTTGATCTTTTTGTGGAAGGGAATCCATATGCTTTGGATTGGGGGATTGACATAGTTAATTTGATGTGGATGGTGTGATGAGGGAGGATGGTTGGACAATGCTTCAACTTGTATGGATGGAGTAGTAGAGGATTCATTAGATTTATGGGATTGGGATTTATCTTGATGTGGAGGTGATGAAGGTGGATGCATGATGGGAAGATTGCACAATTTTTTTTTTTGCATATGGAGTTAAACACCTTTGCAAATATTCCTTGGAGCCAATTATTATGAGGGACATGGGGTGACATGGATTGTAGGGATGTGGGAGGTGAACAAGTGGAATAGGAGGTGGAAGCTTCCATGGATTGGTAAATTGAGGATTAGGATGAGGAACTTCAAAAGGATTGGGAGATGGGAATTTGGGATGTGGATGGGGTTGGAGGGGAATTTTGGCTAAAGGCTTGGTTTCCCTTGTCAAATAAAGGGGAGGATAAGAAAAATGGTATGGATTGGGATTGGATGAAGGTGTGGAGGATGGAATTTTAGCACCAATGGAAAGGAGGTATCTAATCATGTAATCCATATCATTATTAAAGTAGTGGGTGGGGATAAAATTGGTGATGGAGTCCCATAAGGATGGCATGGGTGGTAAGGATGTGGGTGGGATTTGAGGGGAACCTTGGATGGGTGATTGGGGAAGGCTTGGAGGATTTTGTCTAATGATCATGGATTCAAGGTGATCCACAATACTCTCGCTATCATCATAGGGGTCATATTTGGGTTGGTCAACAAGGCTATCTTCATCATCATCAATATAATTGGGGTTGGATTTGATTGTGATTTTTGGGCTTGTTGGGTTAGGGTATGGGTTAGAATTGATGAAGGTGGATCATAATAGATTAGGTTGTATGGAGGGTAGGTTAGATGGCTAGACATGGATGGGTATTGATTGGAAGAGGAAAGTTTAGGATTGATTTTTGATGAGGATGGATTAGGGATGGATTGGATATATGCTAGGGGATGATTAGGACAAGATGGGTGATTAGAAGAATAAAGTATGAGGATGAATATGGATTATTGGATTAGGCTTGGGATCAAATTTCAAGGCCTTAAAATTATTTTATTTTATTAAGATGATTCTATATGCTTAAGACATGCTAATGTTCTCAAGCAAGAGTTGATTTTATTTCTACTTAAGATAGGAAAAGTTCTTAAGAAGGAATTGATTTGATTCGATAACTATACTTAAGATAGGTTAATTTTCTTAAGAAAGTTTGGATTAAAGATGAAATCAAATTAAGGTCTTGATTTTTTATTGATAGGATCCTTAGATGAATGATTTGGATAATGATGAAAAGATATGGGGTATGAGGGAGATTAAGTCCTTAACCAAATTTTGATGTTCAAAGGATGTTTTTTGATTAAGGATGGGACTTGGATGCTTGATTGAGAAGATAAATGGATAATGGTTGATTGAATTTGGATGAGGATGGATGGATTAGATTGGGATTTGGTTGGAATGAGATTAGGTTGATAATCTGATAAGATTAAGATGATGATGAAGGATGGGGATTAAAGATAATAATGAAGGGATGATGATGGGTGATTAAGATGGAATAATTGGGGGGATAGTTAGGATGATTAAAAATGATTAAGAGGGAGTGGTGAGGATGATTAGCAGAATTAGGGATGATTAAGGTGATAATGATAGTGATTATGGATGAATAAGATGGGATGAATAGAATGAGATAGGATGATTTAGAGATGATTTAGATTAGATGATTGGGTAAGATGATGATTAGAAAGATTATGGAAGATAATTAGGATTAGGGTGATAATGAGGATGATTATGAATGATTAACGTGGGGTGATTAGGATTATAATGGTTATGGATGATTAGGATAAGGTGATTAAATATAATTAGGATGGGATGATTATGGTATGAAAATGGATGATTAAGATGAGATGAGTGGGATAATTAGGATGATTAAGATGGAAAATAATTACTAGGGTTAGAAGAGATGACTAGAATGAAAGATGATTAGTGATGGGGATGACTAAGATGTGAGAGGATGATTAGGATAGGAAGACTTGGTTAGGATGAGGTGATTAAGATGATTAGGATGAGATGAGGGATGGTTATGATGAATAGGATGGGATGATTGGTTTGAATTGGATGACTAGGATAGGATGATTAGGATGAAGAATGTGGATGAGAAGTTTGACTTGGAGATTATGTGGATAGATTGACTTGGTGAATAGCTAGATTTTTTTTTTTTTGAAATGTTTCTAATGTTTTTGGGTTTTTTATTTTTTTTGGTTTTTTAAGTTTTCTATGTTTTTTGCATTTTTATGATTAAGAATGCAAATGCAAAAGAAAATTATGAAAGAAGACAAAATCCTATGGCTCAATTTGGATAAGGGTCCCTTTTTAATTTAAAATGGGGAAGGTGATCTAAAAAATCAAGCACATAAGACACATTAACAAGCCTAGATCAAGTGGGATATGACCACAAGTCTCAACTAGGCTTTAGAAGCTCAACTAGGGGTATCCTTGATATACCACAAGGGTATGTGAGGCCTAATCCATAGATGAAAGGGAATAATTACAAACAACTGGAAGGAGAGGGTAACTCACTCTCCACCTTCACTCCTCCAAGTTATAAAGTTCTTGGAGGCTTAGCTCAGATTAGAAAAATTCCACTTCCAAGAGAGGTGTCTTTAGATTCACCTCCCACCCTTTATACTCTATCAGAACATGGGAGTTGGGGTCGTCCCATAGGGTGATGAAATAACTAGGCAGGCCCCCTAAAAAATAAAAACAAGACCACTTATTTCTGATCCTTAAGATCACACCAAGGTGTGAGAGGAGAATATACATAAGTGAATCTTGGGGATTAAAAGAAACTTGTTAATTTTTAGCCCAAATCCAAATGTGAAGGATAATTTTAAGCCCAATTTTTGAGTGTAAGGAAAACACACCAAATAGAGATGTCTAAAAGAAAAATATATTGCATAAATAGATTCCTTATTATTTTTTGATAAATTAAAAAAAAAAATTGCTAAAAAATGGTTTCATATGACAAAGTTATGAGCATTTAAAGTTTAAAAGAAAAGGTTGAATTTGACTAACCGCACCTAGTTTTTGGAGTAGAATCTAGAAAATATACTTGAACCACATTGAAGAGATCCAAAAAATCTCTCCAATGCCTTTTGAATTTCAAAAATAGGACCTGCGAGGCAAAAGTTACACCCATTTTAGTAAAACTGCTATTTTAGAAAAATGCATATGAAAGACAAGTCTAATTAACCCCTAGGCGCTAAAATAACCCTATGTGACTGAGGGATGGTTAGAGGGTGCTGGAAATTGGTTTAGCAAATCCTAGTCTCCCATATGACTAGGGGTTAAAGATCCTAAAAATAAAAAAAATACAAAATTAGAAAAAATAGATATGATTAAAAAAGAGTAAATTTTAAATAAATTTAAAACTTAAAAAGAAATCATATAATATTTAAAGTGATTATATTTAAAACTAAAGAAAAATCTGAGTATATATATATATATATATATATATATATATATATATATATATATTTAAAATCCCATGAGCATGAGTAGGAAACGAATTTTAGAAGCAAAGAAAATTTATACTAGCAATCGCACCTTTGGGGTGCAATGGGTACATTGAAGACAATATAGTGAACTTTGTGTTAATTTTGTTTATTACAAAATGGGAAAAAAAAATTATAGCCATAAAGTAGAAATATTTTGTTTTACTTAATTTCAACAAAAGTTGAAGTACTGTGAGTTGAGTACAAGAAGTAAAACTTAAACCCACTTAATAATATGTTGTAATTCTATTCAAAATAGTGATTCAACTGTGTTTCTTAAAAATATGAGTTGCATGAGAGGCCTTGATTTGCAACCAACTCATGAAAAACTTCAAATTTCTATAAGCAGCTTCCCAATATATCTATACTGGTCTTCAGAAAACTGAGAAGCCCATTATTTTTGAAAATATGATATTGCTTCTGGGTGAGAAATTAAAAAAAAAAATTCTGAAATGGCAGGTGGAAGGGGATGAATTAAACAAAAATTCAACTTATTATTTTAAATAATAGTTTTTGAAGGAGATGCTTTTTGTAGACATCATCTAGTACAACCAAATTTGTTTGAGATTAAATTCGGGTAAGCCTTTGTTGGAAGTGCATAAGGGCATCTTCAACATTTTGAAAAATAGGTCTGTGGCCATGAACTATCTTGTCCCACATTCTCTCAATAGTTACCTTGATATTTGGGGGACTGTGAAACTATTTTGAAAATAATGTTGTCCTTTTATTGATTTGTAACAAGACAAAATAAAATGAAATCAGTTAGTGAAGTAATTGTTGGTTGATGATGTACGAACAAAATAAAATAGAACATGTCCTTTCATACTTAAAAAGAGTTGATTCATTGATCATAAAAGGAGTCAATATCTTGCTAATTCATTGATCATTCAAACGTGATTACATATTTAGAGCATTTTCAATGTCACAAGCATTACTAAAAGTAAGAACAACTACCCAACTGAACATAACAACAAAATACCTAAAAAGGAGTAATGAAGGTTCCAACTATAATAGAATAGGACAGTTGTAGCAAGCTCCCAACAAGCTCTTTAGGGCCCAAACCACATGAGAAATGGTCTAAATTGGATAAATCCTCAAGGTATCATATCCAATTATCTTATTGGAAATGGTTGTTAGAGTGGACAAATTTGTTACAAATTTTCATGAAAATATGATAGAAACCATCCATTTATAATTGATAGCAAAATGTAATTATGTTTCTACCTGCATACATTTTATATCTTATATAACAAAAATGGAAACTTACCATAGCATGAGAGTGGATGTAGCAAATTTCTTGGAAAGAGGCTAGAAGTATGAGGAAAAAGTGTAATGTTAGATATGAGGAATGTATAAAGCAAGTTTAAAGATTAGGTGAAGAGAGCACAATATGTAGGTGCAAAAATATTTGTAAATAAGTAAAGTTTTACCATTGTGAACATAATTAGCAAGGGAGAACTCCAGTATAAACAATAGCTTCACTAGAAGATGGTGGAAGTTTTCTTGTATGTCGATTGAGCAGTTGCCAAAGAATAACTCTTTGTAGAATGAAATATGCTTGTGTTTATAAACTTTGTGTTGTAAGGGTTGATTTTGACAGTTATGCAACTTTGAAGGAGGGCTTACAAATCAAATGTGGTAAGCGAGGAAGAGAATGGATACTCAAAGTATGAAGATATGTGTAAGCAATCAAGAATGTAGTCATTGAAAGAGAAAGGACTAAGTAATTAGTGAACATACCTGTACATTTTGTTTCACTGGAAAACTTCCTCATGAGCAATGGTCCCAACTAGATAAATCATCAAGGTACCATTTCCAATCATCTTATTGGAAATGGTTGTTATAGTGGATAGATCTATTACGAATTGTCATGAAAAATATGACACGAGCATTGGTCTAAACTAGATAAATCCTCAAGGTATCATATCAAATCATCTTATTGGAAATGGTTCTTAGAGTGGACAGATCTATTATGAATTAGTATGAAAAATGTGACAAAAATCATCCATTTATAATTGATAGAAAAATGCAATTATGTTTCTACCTGCATACATTTTATATCTTCTATAACATAAATGGAAACTTACCATAGAATGAGAGTAGATGTAGAAGAAAGCTTGGAAAGAGGCTAGAAGTTTGAGGAAAACATGTAATTTTAGTTAGATATGAGAAATGTATAACACAAGTTTAAAGATTGGGTGAAGATTTGTAAATAAGAAGATTAGGTTAGATAAGAAGATTCTCCCTTGCTCTCTTCACCTAAGATTTGGAGTTCTCCCCTACTTTCTTCACCTAAGATTGTACAAAGTGTTTATAAACACAAGCATATTTCATTCTATAGAGCATACAAAAATATTTGTAAATAAGTAAAGTTTTACCATTGTGAACATAATTAGAAAGGGAGAACTCCAGTATAAAAAATAGCTTCAGTAGAATATGGTGGAAGACTTATTGTATCTTGATTGAGCAACTGTCAGAGAAGAACTCTCTACAAAATGAAATATGCTTGTGTTTATAAAATTTGTGCTAAAATGGTTGATCTTGATAGTTATGCAGCTTTGAAGGAGGGCCTACAAATCAAATGTGGTAAGCGAGGAAGAGAATGGATACTTGAAGTATGAAGATATGTGTAAGCAATTGGGAATGTAGTCATTGAAAGAGAAAGGACTAAGTAATTATGAACATACCTAGACATTTTGGTTCACTAAAAAAAGGTTGAGCATTTCAAGTGGTTGATGCTGATAGTGTTGACAATCAAACTTCCTCACTAATCCTACGTGCAACATAAGGGCTTTGTTTCATGCATGTGTATCTTTCAAATGTGAATGTAGGGTGGATACGAAGGGTAGAAAGTTGAGTGACTCTAGAAATTGGTGTGAATGTCAAGCCTTGTCGGTCAATTTTTCCAATATCAATGGTGGCCATCTGAAGTGTAAGCACCTATGATTTGTGGATTGTTAATGCCCATGCCATTTTAAGTAGAATTTGGCATCGACCACCATGACTAATAGGGGTAATAAGGACATCTTTAGGATTGTTTATATCCCAGGTAGGCCCAATGTAATTCTTGAATTGAGCAACAACAAACAAGGGGAGCTGGGGTGGTTTTTTGGTCTCCTTGTAGACTATTTTTTGTACTATTCCAAGAGATTCATTAACAATGACAGTATCGGTCCATAGATTACAAGATAGCATAACCTTTTGGTCAACACAAAGTAGACTCTTAGGTTGGAGTTTCTCATCATTTGGATTTGAGTTGAAAGAGCTCTCTATTTGCTCTGCAGTGGCTACGACAACAGGTTGTGCTAGAGACAACAATATTGAAAAATATAGATAACTGAGAGGGGGGGTGAATCAGTTATCATAAAAAAATTCTTTACTTTAATTAATCTAGAGTAGGCTTATATGAATCATGTAATAATCAAATAGATATGAACATGAAAGCACATAACAACACCATGCACAATGAACACCAAAATTTACATGGAAACCTAAGATGGGAAAAACCACAAAGAATGCTAATTCTCAATTATAGAACACCGGTTAAGGTGATTTTTACAAAGGATCACTACCAAATTTCTTAGTACAAGTAAGGCTCACTGTCGGTGGGATCACTGCCCAATTAAAACATCTGATTACAAAATAGTCTCACTAAATAAAGTGAACTGATGAAGCTACATCTACATATGCATGAAGTTAGTTCTAATTTAAAGCAAAATATCTATCTGCAATAGATTCGGTCAAGAATCTTCTGCACACATTCCTTACACAACCTCTACAAAGTAGATTACTTTTCCTAATACTTTCCTTCAAATTTCTTATTGTATAATCCTTCACACCCTTTTATTTTTTTGAAAACTCCATAATTCTTCCTTCATTGAACAAAAAAAACTTTTACTTATACCATTATATGCCTCCATAATCTCCTAAGTCAACCAAACACAATTTGAATTATATCACCATAAAACATGTCAGATTGGAGAACAACCTTGAAATATTCAATAAGGCTTAACACGCTAGCACCAGACCCAAAAGATAGGTCACACATAAAGATCTTCTTACCATGTTACCAAGGGACCCATAAATAGGTCATACATAAGATAACATAATTACCAAAAGATAGCAAACTTTGAATTACATGAAATATATTCTAGAGCCGATGGGAATGCCACAACCAAGACCAAATCTTGATTATCATCAATTTCAATACCAACTAGAGAAACATAATTAGACATACAAAAAATTGTAACATGCTACATGAATTTCCAGATAGCAAGGATACCCGGAGTAAGCTTTGAGCACACCAACCAACATCAAAAGATTAGATTTCATTATTCTGCATTAACTATCTTCCACGAATTTCCTAAAAAGAAGTACTATCATAACCAGATCAAGAATAATATCCACACTATGTAACATCATAGCACTCGATAGGATAGATCATTTCTTTATATCATCCAAAGCACAACCTTTCGGATCCTAGGCTTTGACATCAATGACAACAATACTAAGTCATCTCAACAACTTCTCAACAATCTCCCTCTTTGGTATTGATGGAAAAATAGAAAAAACTCAAAAATTGCAAACAAAAGACTCCAAGCGCTCCCCCTTTGTTAGGAAATTCAATTCCTCTTTTTTTTTCTCTTCATTTTCTCCCCCTTTTTTCCATCAAAGGAAAGGGCCAAATAAGAACATTCAGGAGATCAAGTAAAAATAACACTTTTCATATGAAATTTTTTCTTGTACCTTTATCTCACAGTCGAAAGAATCCTTTTCCAGGCTTGCACTGTAAAAACCATTATGACACACATACTATCTAGTAGATTCAACAACATAAATGAAGATGACCAGTGTGGAGATAGGAACTGTCGTTCACAATCCTCTGCATCAGAAAGTATCCCAAAGAGATGATCCAACCAGACCTCAACAATTTCTTTGACCAACTAGAAAGTTCTAACCAAATCTTTCCTCTGTCTCTGAATAGACAATATCTCATCTTGCAACTCTCCAAATCTTATTCTTTTTTTCCATCTTTATCTTTGAATAAGTCAAAACACTTTCCAATATCATTCATTTCAGATTGAATAGCTTCAATTTTGCTTCTAAAATTATCAATAGTAGCAGGTCACTGGAGACAATACCTGTAGATGTTAGAAATCCCCTTAATTAATTTTCTTACCTCACCAATGTGCTTGGATAAGTTCTTTTTGGATTTTACACACCTTCTCTCAATCATTGGTAGGCTCACTAATGGGCTCAAAAAGTTTCTCTTGTTTAAAATTGGGGAACTTGTGCTTGGAAACCTCCTCATTAATAGGGTGATTCAAAATTGTAGGAGGAATTGAGATGAAAATAGGAAAGGGAAGGGCTGCCTAAGTTTCATGCCTTAGATGGAATTCCTCTATAACCATCTGCTTCACCAGACATTCCTCATGTTGTCTCCTTTGAATCTGCATCTCTTGCTCTTGAGTGTATGCCTGGAAGGTTAACTCCTCTCGATGCATGTTAGCCTCCTATTGCTGCATTTGATACTTTTTTTCGTTATTGATCTCATCCAACTACCTACGGAAGTCTAGAAATATATTATCAATATTGCTAATCCCCATATCATTAGCATTTTGGGGCTGCAAATGAGAACAAGAATGTTGTTTTGGAACAAAATATCCTTCTTGAGGCTGGTCATACATGCATGGTTTTCATGGAATGGTGAATAATATGACATATTTCCATGAAATGTAGACATATTTGTTCATTTAGAACTGGAAAATGAGCAAAAACTTGATTTACTTGAATCTAACTAGCACTTGATCATACTAAAAATAGTAAAATTTCTCAAAGTCACTAGGTATGTATTGTAAACTTGCCTCCAAAGGCATAAACTACTACTGCACACACCAAATTTGTAGTAACAAAATGCATAAAAATGAACTGAGAAGTAGTTCACTTGTCCCACTAAGCGTGCCAAAACTATTAGATTCCCAAATTTGCACCCTATTTTCTAAGCTTTGAATGAACTCAGTAGGTTTGGACTAACATGGGATTGCTTTCAGGTTGTGGGTAACCTGTTCGAAAGAATACCTCCAGTGATAAGGGTTGGCTTCCCCGTTTGATGTCACCTAACTACTAATTTCTGGGATAAAGGGTAAGGATTGCATGAAAATGAACCTAATACTAAAAAACCTAAGGTGATGCACCAAAAAAACCTAGACCTGTTAACAACCTATCACATTCAAACTAATATCATAAAGCTGGACTCACACAACTCACTTTCCAATGTAGTTTACATAAATAATTCATAAGGAGGTCTATAAACAGTGCTTTTAAAAGGAAAACAAGGGTTTCACAATTAACAACACTACTAAACAACACAAATTACAACCTGTAAACATACATCTTCTACTAAACATGTGCATAAATATGAGACAAGATTTCCGTGAAAAGATAAATTTTCACAAGACAAACTGATCAATCATTAACAACATACATGAGAAACAAGAAATGAGAAGGTAAAAATTTTCTACTTTATTAATTCAAAGTGCTTACTATATAATAGGCCCATTTGAGTTACAATACTGCTCCATATAATAGCTCCAAGAAAACAAAGCTATCCTGTTGTTGGAAAGAAAGAACTAACTCCAAATGTTCAAAATGAACATACTTAAGCAAAACCCACCAAAAACCCCCACAAAAGTGCTTCCAAAAGATTCTGGTCGGATGCAACAGAAAAGGCCAAAAAGAACCTTCTAGAAATCCTCCAAATAGTCCTCCACATGAAGAAAAGTTAAGCCAAGTCAATAGTCACACTAAAAATGTGACAAAAATGCCTCCAAACAACCCCTTTTCCTCTAAAATCAGTCAAAACAGCCTCTCACACACCCCTCATGTTTGCAAGTCATCATTGGTCTTCACACAAGTATTAACCCACTCTCCTCATGCAATATGTGTGTTTTGAAAACAAAAGACTCCAAAAAGCATTTAAGATAATGATCTTGATTAAGTGATTCATAAAACATCACTTAGCAAGTCATTTTACATTCAAAGCACACAATAAGGGGCCCACCATCCTTGAATTACATTTGCATTAAAAGACATAATAAAAGTTATTTTCAAATCACTTACATGATATCTTTAAACATTGGAATAAAATGCAACATATAATGTCATATCTAAAAGCTTTCAAAAGCTTCCAAGGAACTTGACCATCTCAACTTACCTCATTCTGCATTTTAGTCCACACATGGGAAAAACTCATTGGTTTGCAAAGGCATCATAAAGCTCCAAAATACTTGGCCAATATGGCTGACCTCCAAACTTCTTCGAAAGAATATTCCAACTCACATGATCATTGGTAAAAAAAAAGGCAAGGCACATATGTTGTATTGGCACACTGCATGTTGTATTGTTGAGGACTTAGGACTTGGCAAAGTTTCTAACAAGGGGAAAAAATAACTTAAGGCATATAATTCCTAAGTTAATAAACATAAGTTTTGGCCCCATTATGCATTCACACATGTTTTTAATTTTAAAAACAATGGAAGAAAATCCCATCACACTCAAGTAGGGTCAAACCCTAATCATTAAAACACCGAAATAATGAGGAAACACCATCATTCGGTCGTTGAAAAATCTGGAACAAAGATGTTGCCGTTGCGGGGTTTGAGAAAACAAAAGAAAAACATGGAGATTCACACTATTTTTTTGGTGATTTTATGAGGGAAACACCTCGACAGTAGGTAAAGGCTCATTCTGAAGCTTAAAATCTACATTTTTCTATCATTTGGAAGCCATTTCAGAACTAAAGGTCATGACCATTGACACATTTTTGACTCATATGTTTCATTTGTTCTTTCTGTTGTTGCTATTCTCCTTCATAGCCATCATGAGAACTCAAATGAAGCTTTATTAGAAGCAAAAGCTTGAAATTTTTGCAAGAAATTGTGAGCAAAAGCTCCAAGTGAGTTAAATCAACCACTCCATTCTAATTTTGAGCAATAGAAAGCTATTTCGAGCCCTCCATCTTGAAAAGATAACAACAAATGTTTATTTTCTCCTTTGCATTTGTTAATAGGGATAAACCATTATTGTTTCTGTTGCTTTCATGAAGAAAATAACTCCCTGGCCATGGCCATGGACATAAAATAGTGTATTTTTATATGGCTCAACTTCATTTGAAAACCCCATAATTTCTTTCAATTTTTTCCTTTGTATTAACAAATATCTTAACAACCCAGATGGGTTTTTGATATGTAGAAGAAGAAATATTTGTTGTGAGCTCAACCTCCATTTTTGAAAACTGGGTTTTCTCTGTATTCACAAATTCTATTCCATTTTCACCATAATTGCAAAACCCCTATTTTGGGTTTTCTGTAGCATATGGGTTTCTGAATCTACAAATTTTTTCAAAAGAACCCAAGTGGGTTTCATGGGTTCTTGAATAAAATCATATTTTTGTAGAAATGCAACTGGGTTTTATAAATACACTTCCTTTCCCTCAATTGTAGCAATGTTGCTTCACATTTAAAAAAAACCCTAAGCGGGTCCTCCATATTTTGCAGAAAAGGGGGTCTACCTGGCCACAACCTATCATAATGCATAAAATGGGATTTCATTTGTTATTCCTATTCCTTTTGTGCAATAAAGACCTTTTAGTCCCTTTTGTAATGAAATACCTTCCAACATCAAATGAACAAACACCCTCTTTAAGTAGCTCTTTACAAGTCATACTGCTCAAGTAGTAAAGATTTGACTTCACCATGATAGGAATTCGGCCAATTAACACTCTTTTCTATTCCTTGATAATAACTTTCACATTCTTTGCATCTTTCATTAGTGAGCTTGAACTACCCTTTTTAGACTATGCAACATATCTTGAAATGACTCTTGTGTTGGGGGCTGTCTACTTACCTCATTCCCATGCTTATCTTTTCCTCTTAAATCTATTCTAACCATTGGTGATAGTGACCTTTCCCTTCATCAAGATTTTGTGTATATGATTTCCTTCCTACCACTCTTAAACCAATTAGAATCACTAAAATCATTATCTTTTAATTGGGAAAAATGATATAGCATCTTATATACTGTTTCTATTATAGATTCTTGACATTCCTTGCATATAATGTGTTGCTCTCCCCTGCTTTTTTTTATTTTTATATATATATATGCATCTTTATGATTGTTGCAACTCCAATTACTATGATATACACCTTCAAATTGGTACTGTCATGATTAAAAGTTTCCATAGTGTTAATCATGAATAATATTTTACATGCTGCTATAGCATGATTAATATTGGAAACATGCATAGCTTCATTGTTTTCCCTTGAAGAAACAACCTATTTACCATGACCTTGGCTTGATTGTAAGAGTCATTTACTATCAAAGATGCTTTTGAACATATGTTTGTAACTTGCATCAATGGTCTTCACTATCTTATTGATCATTCATGATAGTGATGTTCAATCTTGTACATATGTTGTCATGGTTGCAACATGATTCAATGTCATTGCACAGTGTGAGTACAATCACATAGAAACTCTATGTATCTTTTCAATTCCTTCATGAATATTGCTCTTTCGGCCTTTTTGCATTCTCTATTCAGGCTGACATTGTTATATGATCATCATTCATATATTGAAATTTTTCTTTCGCTATTTGTTGTCCCTTTATAGATGCTTCCATGTAATATCTCTGTTATTTAATGAGACTGCCTTGTAGCAATGTGATTTGTCTTCAAAGGTAGTGCCATTGCTCTGTATAATAGGGGTTTTCCTTATCACATTCATTGACTATATGCTTCATGACAGTTGTTCATGACTATCCTATTTCATTTAGGTCCATCAAATTGTGGATGCTCTGCTTCTTTATGACATTGATATTCACACATGCCTTTATTGTCATACCCAACTGTTATGAAGATGTTTGCAATAAATCCACTATCCTTTTATTGTTCTTGAGCTCTGAAAGCCATTCATTTTGATAGCCATGACTTATGTGACTGATTTTTTGGTGACTGTCATGTGATAATCTCCTTTCTTGCAAGAAACCCCTTGCATGATTACACTATTGCCCCTTCATGACTTGTCAGTTGGTTGAAAATGACTATAACTAATTCAAATCTTGGTGACCTGATTAGGATGAATTACTTATAACAACCTCTAGATTGATAGTCCTATCTAGACAAATGATCTTGTGGCTCTCTATTAAGTTCTGATGGAGACAAAAGACACATTGGGAATGACCAGATGGGATAAGCCTTGACTCTATCCATAGCTTCCTTCTTATTTTACTGCCTGGTGTCGGAAGCAATGATGATTGGCAATGTCATTTCAGACTCACTTGCATCACTGTGTTTTTTTTCTTTTCATGCATGTACTGTCAAAGGATGTTCATGGATCACTATTTGTTCCATTTTGTGGACCTTTACCTTTGTTTATTGATCTACCTCAATGTTCATGCTCTTCATGAATTTAGATTGTTGTGACTGGTACCTCATCATGAGGCATTGTGTATTTGATCATTTTGACACAAGGTATGCACTGTAGGGGTATTGCATTGATACCTTAGAACCTTTGCTGCCCCATATCATATATCATTGTTGTCTTGTAGCATGAGATGCAACATGCATTTATTTTTAGGATTGCCCTAAATTTCATGGTTTTCACAATGCTTTCTGCTCCACATGTTTGCTACCTGATCTGCACAAAATTTGTTTCCTTTTGATCATGTGTAACACATAACTATTTCCCCACTTTGATCCTAGTGGGTAGACACATGTCCCCTATGTCGGTGACCTAAAAGTTCACCGTCCTATGTGATGTGTGGCTGTCCAATAGGGTCAAGGTGAGAGAGACCTAACAATACTCTAGATTACTCTCTCATTATTTAAGAGATGCATAATTGAACTTGATGCATCTTCTGAATCTGAAAATGAAAGTTGATCAACTAGTGTGATTCCATATTGATTTAATGCATTGATAACAGATAAATATTTGATCAAGTTGCTCAATTTCCTTTTTCTTTCAAAGCATGCTAAGCTCTACCCTCATGGGAGCCACATTCACCCCACATGTTGTAATAAATAAATTAGAACAATAACCAAACTTGTCCTAAATCTGCACATGAAGCAAATAAGTTAGAAAAATAGATGCATATTTTGGATGTGTTTGATGACTTCACTATTTTCTAGGACATCCAAGGTTTGCATGCTTATTTAATGCACTTATGGATTAGTTTATACAAGCATAGGTAGGTGTGCATGTAAGGATTGTGATCTTTCATTGCTTAGAGCCTCGCTCTAATATCATTGTTTTTCTAGATGCAGGAGCTAGGAGCACTACGGAGCTAAGGAGGACACAATCAACTTGGGGCAGCAGCAGCAGGACAAGAGGGCAATTTTGCAACCAGTCATTCTCAGTCAATGACTAGTCTCCATTCTTATATGCACATTGTTTGTTTTTTACTTATTCATGTATAAATTGTTTCATATTTCCATTGAATAATTAAAGTTAGTCCCTTAGCTTGTGAGGGACATGTACACTTCGTGATTATCAATAAAAGATTACATTTGTATACATATGATTCTCTTTTCTCATTTATTTTAATTGCAACATTAGAATTAAAAATTTAATCTATTTCATTTGGAAATATTTTTCCATGCATATTAAACCTAGTAGACTTATGGTTTATCTTTTAAATGTTTAAATGAACAACACAAAAGAATAAACACTAAACCTGATTTTAGCTGAAAGCTAAAAATTAGGTAACAAGAAGATATGGGGATACATATTGCCGACCCTAAAGGAGGAGTTGAAAAAATAAAGAATGATGTTGCAACAAAAGCATGAATATAGTGGAGAATAAGGATGCATGTGGGGATAGAGTTGTAGTAGAAAGGTCAAAGATAAACAAGAGTCTCTAGTATAAGAAAGAAAATATGTTGTAGGACTGGAATTTATAGAAGAAAAAGAGATAATAGAAGCAAGACACACTTTAACAACACACCAATGACATTAGTTCTTAATCACAACACTTCAAATTTTACTCTAATAGATTCCTCTAACATAATATCATAAAAAGTGGCCCTGAGGGTATTCTAATTTACTTTAGCTGGATATGCAAACAGCCTAAGGTAAGTTTTTAACCTACTATAGGAAAACTCGATAGAAATTTAAAAAATACAATCCATTTGATATGGAATATAACAATAACAATTTCACTCATACTAGATTTTACTTCTAATTCAAATTTCCCTCCCTTAACTACAATTGATAGTGGAAGGCATGAATTATAATATTTACCAAATGAACTGCAGGCTACTACATGTAAATTCACTAGTAGTTCAATTCTCCAGGCTAAATTTTCTTTTGGGAGTGGTGTGTTCTTTTTCAATACAAATGTTAACCCTACACTTGGGCGAGGTTAATGCATACGTAATAAAGTCAAATGAAAGTGAGTGCATCATCAAAGAATCTAGTTGGTCTTTTGGCATGGCTTTACATTGATAGGTACCATGACCAATGTCCCTTAAATAAAAATAAAACACCAACTAATATATTGAAGAATAGTTTTCTTATAATAAAAAACATAGAAAGTATACCATCCTTCTCAAAATTAACAATATTAATCACATAAGGAAAAATATTTACTCAAATGTTAACACAAAAAGTTTGGGAATCCCGATTGAAAAAATAATTATTCTATAGAAATTGAGAACATACATTTTTTATAGGAAAATAATTTTGTTAAAAATAATGGAAAAAATCACAATTGGAAAATTTAGAAATAATTCAAGTTAAATGCATACCTCTTCTTGTTTTTAAAGATGGTCCAGGACTGGGTATATTTTGGTAGATTCAAATGATATAGTATTTAAAAAAAACTTTAATTAAGGCCTTATTTGTAAATCTTTGTAATTTTTTGAGCTGCAGTTTGACAATAACTTGATTAAAGATGATGACGATGGTCCATAATATCTACTTAATATGGTACTAATATGTTGTATAAAATCTTTAGAGTATTACTGATATGTTGTATAAAAGCTTTAGAGTGTACTAATTTAGATGTTTACTTGGAAAAGCCATTAAGGACCCTACTATCTAAAGGAGATCACCTTCAACTGTGTTAGTGGCTAAAAGGTCAATGATTTTTTTAATTTGTGTGCGCCTGTATGAACTGCATTCTTAAATAGCCCCCCTATGGATTAGTACAAAGTCTGTAACAACAACTCATATCAAGAATACAAGCTTTTGTATAGTATTTTATAACTGGGAAGTCTTTGTTTCACAAACTATGAGATGCTCATCTTAAAGGCTAATTTTGTAAAAAGATATGGAAGTAACTATTTGAAGAGGTCAACTTTGGAAAAAAGTCAACTTATCTTTCATTTTTTTTATAAAATTAGTTTACTATTAATTTTGAATTTTTTCCTACTACAAATGTATGGCTGTAAAAAGTTGAAACTTTACCTCATTAGAAAATTTACTTCCCTATTTTTTTAGAAAGTATAGCATTTAAGACTCAATTTATTGTGGCTGAAGGGCAAGGCTTTATGGGAGCTGCAATTTCTAAGCATTTCTAGTAGTGGGAAGGGTTTTATTTCCCAATTCTTGATCTCAAACAATGCTGGAACACTTCAATGCATGAGCATTAGGCAATCAACATCTACAAGAGAAACAAAAATATTATTTTTTGATTATTGGAAGCATTCACATAACGGTACAAGAGAATGTTAAGGGGTGGAGAATTCGGGGATCAAGGAAAACCAATCAATTCATTGGTTTTCTAATTAGTCTTATAGACTAAGTTGGAAACTCATAAAGAGGGGTTGGAAAAACTCATTTCAGATTTTGTAAAGAGATTCAAGTGAATGGTATAAGTTTATTTGAAAGCCTACAATAATTTTTGGTTTTTAATTTGCTGTTGTTGCTCATGGTTCCTTATGCAAATTAAAATTTGAATCAAAACCATAAAATTTTGTTGCTTCATGGTGCATCAGGGATATGTGTATTGAATTTGGGTTTTGGCTTTAAGAGCAAGCCGCCATTAAATTACCTCCCTATCCTTGATCGGATCACACTTGGCCATGGGTTTTGTGTCTCCATTTTTAATAGTAAGCAGAAAATTATGGTATTTAAGATGTTTTTAAAGGAGTGTTTTGAGTCTCCTAATATTTTATTGGTTGTTTTTGTCACAAACCCTGAATTAAAAAATCAATGTACCTTTAAAACATGATGAAAGGGGGATAAGAGAGGTATATATGCTCTTTGAAATGTGTATGGTTCAAGTTGAAACCATAGAGGGTGAATTTAAAATTAATGAAAGGAGATTCAAATAGAAACTGTGAAGGATCTTAAACAAAATGTTTCAAATTTCTCAGAGTTTTTAAGTTACAAATTCATTTTTATTGTTCAATCACACATACAATAGTTTTTTTGCATTTCCCATCCTCTATTATTACCTTGGATGAGAGGGATATTTATTGGGAATGGGAAGAGAGGAAGGGATATTTATTTACTTTTATTGTTGGCTCACTATAGATAGAAAAAAATGGCGCATTTACCAGGGGCACCAATAAGTCAATGAAGGTGGTGAACATGTCAGGGGGAAAGGTATGAAGTGAAGGCCATAAGAACTCCCACCAATAGCACTCAAAGATTCAAACACCCACATGAAGAATGAAAGATATCAATAAATTCCACACTCCATCAAGGGGAAAATGCCATCAAAGGGGTAAAGTGGATACCAATGAAAGAACTCATGCCAATAACAAGATAAATGTGCCACTATCAGACAAGAGCTAAAGTGCCTCAAAATATCAAGTTGTCCAAGCCATTTTTTAAACACCTTCATTCAAAGATTCAAACACCCACATGAAGAATGGAATATTTCAATAAAAAAAGCATAAAAAAGAGAGGAAGAACCAATTTTTAGTGTGCAAAAGGAGAAAGAAGAAAAATAAATAAAGAGTAGGAAGAGGCACCATTAGCAAACAAAGGATTTAATAGAAGAAAAACTTCAAATTCAGTCTAATCAATAGGTAACACACTTTTAGAAAGAAATAAAGCTCCACAAAAAGGATCCGACAAGTGACTCACCACAAGATTCAACACAAAATGTGTCTTGCTATCAATGATGGCAATGAGAAATTTTTTGCAAAGGTTGAAACCCTACCACCACAGGTTCTTGTAAAATGAGACAAACCCAGATTTTCCCTACAACTACTACTTCAATCTATTCAAAATAAAAAAAGATTGGGTCTAAGAATATTGGAATTTATAGCTACCAGATTCATGCTTCAGTTCAATACAAGATTTTAGGGGAAATGAAAATATGGATTGACTATTTGAGTGAAATCAATTTATGGTTTGGGGCATTCTATTAAAAGGGAATCCAATTGACCTCAAATTGTGTTGTGCTATCAAGGATGCTGATATTTACATCTTTTGCAATAACTGTTGTGTTGATATTTACATCTTCTGCAATAACTACTATGCTGATATTTACATTTTCTGCAATAATTGCTATGCTGATATTTATATCTTCTACAATAATTGATCTGCCAATACTTACATCGCCACCCTCATGCAAGTGGAGAAGCGAGAGGTCAATACCAGTGAGGAAGAGTTTGGAGGATCGGGGAAAACAATCAGGAAAAATGATAAGCCGCTGGGATGTATTTCATTGTAGTCCATTTCCTCTCAACCAATTTGCACCGTTGGACATGAAAGGGGCTCACAAATACTAAGTGTGGGGACCGTCGGTGTAATAAGTATTTCAAAATTTTAACATGATTACTAAAATTTTAATGAAAAATTATATATATTTTTTTAGCCTATGGGTTTTTTGCGGTTTGGAAAGGCCTACGTGGCTCCTTGCAGGGCTGGTGGCTTGCAACGTGCGTAAACCTTAACAAGCCAACGAGAAAATTAATTTTTGATTTTTGTTTTTATTATTTTTAATTTTTACTTTTTGATTTTTGTTTTTTTGATTTTTTGATTTTTTGATTTTTGATTTTTTTTTTGATTTTTTACTTTTTGATTTTTGATTTTTTTAACCAAAATTAAACTTTGATTAAGAAATATTATATATATATATATATATATATATATATATATTGAAAAAAAAAGTAAAAATGCAACAAGTAAAATATAATGAACTTTTTTTTTAAACAAATTTTTTCTATTAGATATAAAAATGAAAACCTTAAATCCTAATGAAAAATTACAAAATATAGCCAAAAAATATATATTTGTTCTATATAATGTATAAATGAAAGGACTTGGCAAAAAAATTTCAAAACCGTGAAGGTTCCTATAAAAATTTGAGTTTTAGAGCTCATTTGTAAAAGTCTTAACCTCAAAACAAAACTCAACAAAAACTCAAAAGGACAAGTGTTAGAAGCTAGAAAGTGAGTTCACCAAAATGAATGCAATGCAAATGATTTATAAAAAATAAACATAAAATGTAAAGCTAAATCTAACCAAAATGCAATGCAAGCCTCAAAGAGTAAGAGTAGCATAAGGATGTGCTGGATCTTTGGATGTGGTTGCTCTTACTCTAATAGCATGACAATAAGATCAATATATATTTTTGTAGCATAACATTAGAATATGAGATGTGTTTAAAATGGAATGAGAAGCCTCTCATTTATAGAAATGAGAGGTTAAATCAAGGGTCAATATTGAATGGTTAACAAAGGGGTAAGATTGATTGAAAAGGTGAGGTTTGGATCAAGATGGAGTGGAGTATTAGGATTTTGACAAGTGTCACAAGATATAAAGGGGCTAATAGGTGAGTTGTGCTCACACATGTGTGAGCACACATTGGGAAGAGAGGCATTAAATTTGTGTACGAGATAGTGGAGGTAGGTGAGATCTCACACATGTGTGAGAAGAGGCTAGAAGATAGTTAATGACACTTTTCTCTTTATGACAACTTTGGGGGGATGTATACGTATTTAAAATTAGAGGATACTGATAATGGAGATTAGTAATGGGGGTTAATTAATTAATCAAAAATTAATTAATTTAATGGGGTAGGTTGAGTAAATAAACCAAGGGTTTATTTAACATTGGTGGAGTTAAATGTTGGAGAATGAGCTAGGATGGAATTAAATAATAGAAAAATGGTAATGGAAGTTAGGAAGGGGATAATTTTAATTAATCAAGGATTAATTAACTTAATCATGGGATGAGGGGATGAATGTGTTGGAAAAATAAGGATAGACAACTGAGAGGGGGGGTTGAATGATTTGTCATAGAAAATTAAACTTTTCTAACTTATCTTAACTTTAATCTTAGATCTGATAAATAAGCAATTAATCAAAAACAATTAACACATCAGAGAGACAAATAACAACAATATTTTTGTGTGGAAAACCTGTTAGTGGAAAAACCATGGTGGATGTTAGTCCACAAGATTATACTCAGTTAAAAGTATAAAGAAAAATAATAAAGGGAATGCACATGCATTCAGGCACATTGCCTAGAGCTCCTGCTCAAATACAAAAGAGGAATCACTATCCAACAATATAGAATAGGATTAAAATCCAAAGAATACGAACTGAGAAAATAGCTTTTGTACAAGCCTGATTATAGTTCCAATTAAGCTTAGAAAACCTTCTTCACACTTTGCTCAATCTTCTTCACTCTCTGCTTAGTAATCAAATGATAGAAACACTATTTTCACATTTACACTTTCTCTTGCATACATTCACACTTATGCACACACTAACTTCACTCAACCAATCTATCTTATATATTTGCTACATGGGATTTCATCACAACTTAGTCGGCCAAAAGAAATAAAACATATTTTCAATGTCAGCCCAGATTTGTAAATAAATTTAAAATACAAATCCACCAATGTCAACCACAACATAGTGGAGACCAAAATTAATATCTCCAACACACAAATATTTTAATTAATTACACCACGAAGATCCACAATGCGCTACCACTAACATGCCAGCCAAGAATAAGAAAAATTGAACATGCACAAAAGAACTTCAACCATGAGATCATCGAGTAATGTGGACATACAAAAAATATATAGAATGATCTAGAGACATCCAAGAACACCAAGAAATAATAGAGAAGCATCTGCAACAACTGAGATTACCAGAATCACACAATCTTCATTTAGGAACACTGACAGAGACCACAAAACCACTATCAGACCACAACACACTCAAAACTTCATGTGAACCTCTGAAACTTCTGAAAGATGATCTAGATATACTAAAAAATAAACCCTTTAATCCACACCAACTAATCTTCAATGTGCAAAATAGGACACCTTCAAGACCTGCATAGTTCCACTGGGATCCTAGAACACTTCCTTTTACAATTTTCTCAATATCCTTGACATATACAACCTCTAGTACACCAAATTCTAATAGTGTTGACATCAATGACAACCACATATCAGCAACCATATCCAAAAATTCCAACAATCTTTCCCTTTGGCATTAATGGCAACACATGATGTGAAAAATACCATCAACCCAACACACTTACTTCTTCTACACTTCTCCTCTTGAAAGTATTTTTCACATTACACTTCTCCCCCTTTGACATCAATGGAAAAGGTAATAATGACCTTTCCATATATACACTCTAAACCACATATTTGCACATTTGACTACTCTCCCTGAGTAGCATCCATGGAAACATCAATCTGGATCAGAATATAGAAATGAAGTTCACAGATTGATGCAAGAAAATGCATCTTTTAGTTCTTATCAGGAGAGGTAATTACCCCTAGCATTCCTCTGAGATACTCAAAAGTATCCTTTGGAAAAGGCTTAATAAATATATCTACAATCTATTCTTTGGTAGGAACATACTCCAGTCTGGCTTCTTTCTCATTGACTTTCTCCCTCAAGAAATAAAACTTGATTGATATATGTTTAGTCTTAGAGTGTAGCACCGGATTCCTTGAGATATTTATTGCACTTGAGTTGTCACATTATATGGAAATAGGCTCTTCATATATCACCCTAATATCTCTCAGTATCTGTTTCATCCATATCACTTGAGTACAGTTATTGGCAGAAACAATGTATTCTACCTCAGCAGTAGATAGAGAAATTGAGTTTTTCTTTTTACTTAACTAGGATAATAGATTCTTCCCTAGGAAGAAAGAACCACCACTAGTAATTTTTTTGTCATCTACATCACCAGCCCAATCCACATCGGTATATGCACATAAATTGAGATCATCATCCTTTGGATACCAAAGTCCAAAGTCAACTATTCCTTTTAGATACCTAAAAATTCTCTTCACAGTAGTTACATGTGATTCTTTTGGATCAGCCTAAAATATAGAAACCGTACATACAACATTCATAATGTCTGGTCTATTCTAAGTCAAGTAGAGCAATCCACTAATCATTGACCTATATCTAGTTTGATTTTCCTTAAGAGAGTCATCATTCTATGTCAACTTACATTCGATCACCATGGGAGTACCAATAGATTTGGAGTCATCCATTCTAAACTTCTTCAATAGTTCTCTCACATATTTGGACTGAGATATGAAAATCCCCTTGTCCAACCGTGTAACTTGCAATCCCAGAAATAACTTCATTTCTCTAATCATAC
>VDFB02173971.1:24319-54735 GCA_007258455.2 Sequoia sempervirens
ATGATTTATTCTATGCATGTTTTAGTTTCTCTGTTTATTATATAAAATCTGCATTTAATTGTTAGATCTGCCATCTCTAACCCTAACAGTTAGTGCTATCACAGACTAAAGGGGACCGAGAAGGCCGTGGTTGGCAAGATTGTTTCCTTGTCTTCACGAAAAGTTAACAATTCCGCATGAGTAACCCTATGGAGCGGTGCCTTGGGATAGGCTATCAAGAGAACCATAGATGGAGGTGGCACCTTGAACTAGGTTGTCTGGATAATCCATGTATAGATGGAGGTGGCACCTTGTGATAGGTTGTCTGGATAATCCATGTTAAGCCATGTGATGACACTCTCCTCTAACATCCCATTTGTTTTGTTTTATTGAAAGTCCTCTGGAAGTAGTCTTTTGATATTATGATTTGAGATTTATTGATGATGTGTTTTGTGACTTCTTGTTGTAATATTTGGAAAGTGATTTGTTGTTATGTTTCAAAAGTGGTTTATTGGTATCACCTTTGGTAATTTATCATTGTTTAGTTTCTATGTGGTCTTTAATGTTATGTTTTCTTGTATGGAATTAGTCTTGTGTTACTGTTACACATGCTTGGTTAGGGGTCCTTCCTTGTCTACTCCCAGTACGGGGGTGGTTGGGTGGAACGTGCTTTGCACCCATTGGGTTCCCTTTTGGTTGCAGTTGTTTCTTTCATTGCAGGGTTTTGGCAGATGTTGTTGCTCCAGTGTTCTTATGCACGAGATGTATGTTTATACTTTAGATGTAATGTATTCATTGATATATCATCTCCCACATGTGTTGGGATGACCTTGATATAATTTTTTTATATGTTCATTATGTTGTACTATCATATTTAGGCCATGTAATTATTCGTGAACTACCATTTGTAATTATTGTTTATGTTGTGTTGTATCTGTCGAAATATATATACTTTATATCTTGATGATTCAATTATCGTCATGTGCATGTATGGTTTTAATTGGGATATTCATACCTTTCTAGTTATCGTGAATGGATTTACATAATTATAATTTCAATATTTGTTCTATTATCTTTGTTATGGAGTAGTTTAGTAATGTCCTCGTGTACCCCAAGGGATTTAGTTGTGCAACTTAGAACATTGTTGTGTTGGAATACTTAAGTACATTTATTATGTTCTTTAAAAAAAAAATTGTTGCATGTTTACTTGTTCCTTTGGGGTTTGCACGGCGGGGAATTACAATGATTGTACTACCTCTAGTGTGGGGCATCATAGTCCTTGGACCTCCATCCTCCTATCCTTCATCCACCATCCTCTTATCCTCTCATCACCTATCTTCCATCTCCTAAATCCATTTATCTCTTATCCACACAATCCATTTATCCTTTCATACCTTGGTTCTCCCTTATCATTGATTCCTATCCATGCTTCTATCCTAATCACCCTATCCTCCATCTAATCTTATCTTATCCAATCTATCCATCCTTCCAATCCAACCATCCCCATTTAATTCTATCCAATGAAATCAATCCTAATCCACACAATCCAACCTTGCAATCTAGCACATCAACCTTAAGAAATCCACCATCTTAATCCAAATCAAGCTCAAATCCTTTCATCCACTTTAATCCAACTATCATCATAGGGATGTATCCTTCCCAATCCAATCATCATCATCAATCCATAAATCATTTTTTAGCTTGATATGGAGTATAGTCCTTGTTTTCTTTTTTTTTTTGTACATGCTTGCTTGTGGCTTGTGTGATTTATCATTATTTTCATTTATCATGGTCTCTTGCACTCTATTGCCACAGGTGCATCATGGTCATCCATATCATGGTGTCATAAGGCATATGTTTGCACTTGACCTTTTTTATCACATACTTGACACATTGTCACCCTAGTTCCTCATACCTTGGTGAATAATGTCAAGTACAATATCAAATCTAGGTTGCTCTTTTCATTTCAGCATGATGATCATCCATCCTCCCTCTCCATCCATGTCTCCATTATCCTTATATTCTCCCATCCATACTTAGGTAGCTCACCCTTTCATCCATTTCGAGAGCACACGCATGTTCTTTGAACCCGCATGTCCTCTCGAGGGGTCATACTACCTCCTCGTCATCCTTCCTCATCCTTCCTAGTGACCGGGGCATCATGCTACTAGTCTTTATCCCTTTCCTAGCCACTACGTTTTATGCTTCTTTGAAATGTTGTTACTTCTCTTATTCACAACATCATCTCAAAGAGGGGCAAAATGTAGTCACCCAAAATAATATTTAATTAAATAAATACTTGTTATTTATTTATTTTAACCCACTTCCCTTATTCTAATAATTAATTAAATAAATATTCATTATTATTTAATTTTTTTCCTCATTACCTTTATCCACTGCCACCTTTAATTAAATAAATTTACATTTATCCCCTAATCTCACTTAATTAATTCTTTATTAATTAAAATTATCCCTTTACTAACCTCCATTACCATTTTCCTATTATTTAATTCCATCCTACCCATTCTCCAACATTTAACTCCACCAAAGTTAAATAAGCCCTCAGTTTATTTACTCAACCTGCCCCATTAAATTAATTAATTTTTGATTAATTAATTTAATCCCCATTATTAATCTCCATTATCATTATTCTCTAATTTTAAATTCCTACACACCCCCTCAAACTTGTCACAAACTTCTAGCCTCTAATTTTAAATTCCTACACATCCCCCCAAAGTGACAAGTTTCATTGACTAACTTCTAGCCTCTTCTCACACATTTGAGATCTCACCTACCCCCACTATCTCTTACACAAGCCACCCTATCTCTTACACAAATTTAATGCCTCTTTTCCCAATGTGTACTCACACATGTGTGAGCACACCTCACCTCTTATCCCCTTTCTATCTTGTGACACTTGTCACAATCCATCTTGATCCAAACCTCACATTTTCAATCAATCCTAGCCCTTCATTAACCATTCAATCTTGACCCTTGATTTATCCCCTCTTATTTCTATAAATTAGAGGCTTCTCATTCCATTTTCAACACATCTTATATGCTAATGTTATGCTGCAAAAATATCTATTGATCTTATTGTAATGCTATTGGAGTAAGAGCAACCGTATCCAAAGATCCAACACATCCTTATGCTACTCTTACTCTTTGAGGTTTGCATTTAATTTTTATTAGATTTAGCTTTACATTTTATGTCTATTTCTTATACATCATTTGCATTGCATTCAATTAGTTTTCAAAAAAATTAGGGGGGAGCATGCTCAAATTCCTATTTTTCAAGATGTTTCCACTTTGAAAATTAGTAAAAAAATCATATATTCATTAAAAATTTATCAAAATAATGGAGGATAAACTACATGAAATTAGCTAATTTCTCACTGAAGCAATTTTTAAAATAATAAAAAATTTAACATTTTAGGTGGGCCACAACAGATGTTATGTTATGTTTTTTGAAAAAAATAGGACCGGTTTGTGTGCCCCCCCCCCCTTTGAACCTCTTAATCTCTACCATTTTCAAAAAAAAAAATTATTTTAGAAAGTAGATTCGGAGCACTACGAATCTTGTTTTTGTTGCATCTTAAATTTTTGAGTGTAACTATCTTCAAGTTCTCATTCAAGGTCAGTATTTCCTGATTTCAAAAAAAAAGTGGCCACTTAAGACCCTTTTTGCCCCCCCATATTTTTGCACTTACCCCTCTGAGATTACATAATTTTCTAGAAGGTTTAGAGTAAAGCCTCCATACTATCTTCACACACAAAGAAAAAAAAGTATTTGATATTTTTCAATTCCTAACCCCCAAGTAGACTTCAAACAACAATTTTTTTCCCATGCCATGAGAGGCAATTTAATTTTTCCATGTAAATTATTTTCCCACAAGAATATTTGAGTTTCCTTTGGATCTCATACACAAAAATTTTGGGGATCTTTGAAGCTAACATCATGTAAATTGGAATGGAATTAAGTAAAAATTTAGTAACATAAATTTTCCCACCATTGTAAGCCATCTACCCTTTAATAAATCAAATTCTATTTTTATAGATTGTTGATTTTTTCCAAAATTATTTCTTGTTCTTGCTAGAAAAGAGTGGGATACCTAAATATTTACATAAAAAATATCTAATCAATATCTCAAAATAGTTGTGATTTTGTTCTTACCCTTGGAGAATTTTTTTAGAAGAAGATCATGGATTTATTAACATTTACCATTTCACCCGACACTGAGGAATATGAGGAAATAAATTCTTAAATTAACAAGGGCCAAACAAAAATGTATCATCTAAAAATAAAGCATTTCCTATCAAATAAGGTACATTTCTTATACAGATCCCCTTCTATTTTTTACTTGTTTTTTTTCTCTAATTGATCTTCTTAAACCCTTGGCCATAATAATAAATAGGAAGGGAGATAATGGATCTCCTTGTCTCACCGCTTGGGAAGAGTATAAGAAATCACAAGGAGACTTGTTAAATAACACAAAGGAGGTCCCTAATAAACATGAAAAAGTCCATTTACACCATTTTTTACTAAACTAAAATTTTCACAAGAATTTTAATTAGAATTTTTAGATAACTCTAACATAGGCTTCCATCATGTCAAGTTTCAAAATCATTGAAAATATTTTTGTGAATTGAATGAAAAATTTCATGAAAGACAATAGAACCATCTAAAGTCTCTCTATTAGGAACAAAACCACCCTGTTCTTCTAATATTATTTTAGGGATGATTGAAGCCAATTGTATGGTGATTTCTTTCATGAAGATTTCATAAATTATAATACATAATGCAATGGGCCTAAAATCAGCAAAGAATGTTTGGGATGAGAGACAGTAGGGTAGAATTCAATTCCTTTAGAATATTTCCATGTTTTCTAGATTCCTCAAGTACTAGGAGTATGTCCCTACAAATAAAGTCCCAATAATTTTTGAAAGAAGACTATAGTGAAACCATTTGGACCTCGTGTCTTATCTAGGGACATTGAAAAAAAGACTTTTTTTTAACTCATCTAATGAAAACTCAATGAGAAGAATTATATTTTTCTCTTCTCTCACAAGGGATGGTATGTTGGATGGTATACTATCCAAAGGTGTATTTGGTGCTAATTTATTTTTTAATAGATCCATAATAAATTAACAAATTGCTCTCCAATCTTATATTTTTTTAGCAATATGGAACCATCCATTGATGAAATAGAATTTTTGTAATTTATTTTCCTTCTTATTTATGTGGATGCATGAATTTTTGTTGTATTTTTGTCACTCTCCTTCAATTATATTTATCTAGATTTGTGTTTTCAATAAATTTATTTGCTTTGTCTAGGATCTCTTCCAAATACAAATTAAGGCTTTTTTCCTCTTCAAAGGTAGCATTTTTCATTCCATCCTTGATTACATTATCATTCATAGCTCTTATTTTATCTTCTACAAAAATATTTGTAGCAAAGATGTTCCTAAAATGTGTTATATTCCAGTCTCATATTTTCCATTTTAGCTATTTCAATTTTGAAAAAAGATGAAACATTTTGGAACACTTAACAAAAGGAGAGTTTATCCAAAAATATTTGAGAAGAAGAATAAATGAGTGATCTCTGAACCACAATGACTCAAATCTAAAATGCACCTTGAAAGTAGATCTTACTTTATGTATGCACAATGAAACTAGAAAAATGATCAAAGCCAATTTATGGAAGAATGGACACAAAGAAGTCTTGGGACAAATCAAGCTAGGAGGCTAAGAAAAGAAATTTTTCTAGGTGTTTAGCAATCTTGTGAAAATATTCTTGTCCACTTGTCCATGTGAATACACCATATAAAGTTGGGAAATAAAATAAGTTATTTTTTTGTAAACAAATCCCAAAAGTCTTCCATGGATTTTAGAGGTGGAATGATACCTTTTTATTTTTCTATGAGCTTTGAAATCACATTAAAATATCCCTTAAAAATTATCAATTCATGTTGAATAGACTAGAATACAGAGCTCAAATTATTCCAGGATTATCTTTTCTATGTGATACTATTCGGCTCATTTATATTTAAAATCCAAAAAGGAGGAAAAGAGGAGGAACAATGAATAAAAATAAGCATCCACATTGGAGAAGAACCTATTAAATAACATACGATTCCATAATGTAGCAATATCCCAAGAGGCCCCATTAGCGAGAATCACTAAATATTTCCATATAGACCACATTATATAAAAAATAAGAGAAATTTTATGATTTGAAAGCTTAGTTTCTTGAAGAAGAATGATATCGTGATTACAATTATCTATTTGTCACTTGATTAAGAATATTTTGTTCGGGACCCTCATGGATCTTGAGGATAGATACACACTCTCCTCATTCTAAGGGTTTTCTCAAATTTTCTTTTAATACCTATGACAATTTCTTTTTTAGTTTTAAAACTATTTAATTTTCTTCGTTCTTTTCTTTTCGTGGAATTGTTAGGATTTTCAACATTTGTGTTTGAGAAATACAAAGATCTTCAAGAGGGATTGATACATCATTTTCATTTAGAATATATTATGCAATGTCTTCTATAATATCATTACCTACTTTTCATAGAATCTCTTCCATAAGATATAGGATTTTATCATCTTGAATGGTTTCAACTTTTGATTGGTTCTCATTCAATATCTTACCTGGATTATCTAGAAGATTGGTATTCTCTAGACCTTCCATTCATTTTTTCTTCAAGGAGTGTTGTTTCCTCCTCTTCAAATACAATATTAGGAGTGGTCATACCCCCATATAGATGGGGCTAGAGAGGACTGGGTTGTGCTTCTTGAAATACCCCCATGTTGTTGATACTCTTTGCTACTATTTGTTACTCTTATGTGTTAGTGTGATATTGGTTTGTGATGGTGATTAGATCACCAACTTGGTGTGTGTGGATGCATAGTTTAGTTGATTGCTACATTTGACATTGTTATTATGATTTATGATACTTTGTGTGGTGCTTAGATTATTTGATTATGCAATGGTTTTTCCTTAATAATATATATGTTGATGTTGTGATTCTATAATGTTTAATTTGGTTTCACTAATATATTGTGATGCAACTTGATTTAGTAAATTATGTGGTGATATGATCAGTTAGTTTAGAAATGCTATTCCATATTTGATATTGTAATTGATAGAATATTTTGGTGAGAGGACAATGTAGTACCACTCATTTATGAGTGCCCTGCTACACTCCAATTCCCTCTCACAATGTAATGCTTTGATTATATATATATACATGCACATGATCTTGTTTGGATGCAAGGTTTGCAGGAACATAGCCTCGATTCCACCTGCTTCGGCAAGATAGGGCGAGCATCAAATTACCCAACAGCATGATGTTGAAACAAAGATGACAAGGAAGTCACCCTTCCCATGATTGTCAAACCGTCCTGA
Organism: Sequoia sempervirens; assembly: GCA_007258455.2. Classification (NCBI taxonomy): domain Eukaryota; kingdom Viridiplantae; phylum Streptophyta; class Pinopsida; order Cupressales; family Cupressaceae; genus Sequoia; species Sequoia sempervirens. The sequence continues at coordinate 31,711 of VDFB02173971.1, forward strand.
TTGAATGGTATTGTGCGTCTTTGTGTTTGTCATTTCTGTAATTTATTATTGTGGTTTGTGTGAGTGTCTTGTTCATATTTATTTTACTTGGTATTGTGTATGTTGTGATTTAGTTAATTAAATGGTGATACTAAATGTTTATATTGTGTTGGATTAATTTGTATTAAAATATAAAAGTTTTATTTTAAAAGTCATGCATTTTATTTAAGTATTAATTAAATATTTAAATTAGTATTTTGTTAATTTAATGAGATAAGGTTGTTGAGGATAATTATTAAAATAAATGAATTAAATAAATTAAATTATGTGCATTGCAAGTAAAACTTGCAAAATCGGAATTAAAACATAAAATATTGTTAAATAGAAAAAAATCAATAAAAGAAAAGAAAAGATAAAAGGACGAATGAGAATTAAGTGTTGTTGGAAAAGTTGGAATTAAAATAGATAATTTCTTTTGAATTGGATTTTTAGAGTTTTCGAAAAATAAAAGAGGGATCTTTTATTTAATTGCAAAATTGTGAGTTTGGGATTCACGGGGAAATTTTGGACAAGTTGCACAAAATAATGATTTTGAATTTTTAGATCTTCTGAAGTTTTCTGGAAGTTATTTCATTTGTTTTCTTTCATTATACTGGGAGGTTCTTCTGAATGGATTAGTAGATTAGAAATCTGAAAAAGGAATTCTGGTGAAAAGATTCTAAAGAATGAACAAGAACTCTCAAAAAGGCAATCAGGATCAAGCAAGCTTCACCAAATCATCAGTAGTGCAGAACTCCTGGTTCTATAAATTATCTCTCTCTTTTGTTAAAATTGTAAGAGCAATCATAATGTGTTGGGAAAAGAAATTATTACGGGGTTTTGGAAAAATTTCTTGGTACCAAATAATTGGGGAAAAATCTGTTGGTTGAATCTTTATTGTTTTTGAAAATTCTTTATAATGAGGTTTTGAGAAAATTTTCTTCCTTCTGAAACCAATGGATGTCCATAGTTAGATTTACTTTCGTATAAAACTAGGGATTCAATATAAAATTCATTTCATCAATTCAAGTGAAATTTTGTCCCAAATGATGAAAATAGTAATTGATTTGATTTTTATTTATTCCCATACTTCATGGTCTGAGAAAATTTTATCTCTATGCTGAAAGTTTTAAATTGTTTGATGTACTTATATATATATATACCTAAATTGATCTGTTAATTGAATAAAGTTTCTAGGTTTTTGAAATATTCAGTTTATTAGGTCAAATCAAAAAAAAAAATTCACATGAAGAATTTTTGCTTTTAAAAAAAAAAACTGTGAAATGAAATTTTGTATTTCAAAATTTATTATTAAAAAAAAAATTAATAAAAAAAATTGGGGAGGGACAGCCATAGCCATACCCCCCTGTACCCTTTTGCGACCTAGTGACTGCCGCACAACAGTCTTGAAGACTGTTGTGCGCAGCAGTCCCCATTACTGTTGTGCACAATCCTTGCAGGGACTATTGTGCGTAGTCTTTGCAAGGACTGTGTTGGCCGCATGGCAAATGGAATCCGCTAGTTCATTTTTTTTATTATTAGTTTTTTTTTTAATTCGTTTTCATTTTTTTAAGTATTAATATATATATATATATACATATATACATATATATTTATATATATGTGTGTGTGTGTATATGTTAATATGTATAAATATTGGATATATAAATATATATATTATTTTTTATATATATAATATATATGTGTGTATATATGTTGTTATATATACGTGGGTATATATCCATATATATATAACTATTTATATATTTATATATATATTTAAAAAAATATAATTGTGGTTATTATGAAAAAAGACAAATTTTATTGAGAGTTGGAAATTTTATAAAAAATTATGGTGAAATGATATAAAAGAAAAAGATAAGTTTTGTATGGTAATTATATTAATTTGGTGTAAAAAATATTACCTTGTTTTAGTTTTCCAATTCTGATTGACTTCCTTATTTCCTTGAGTTATCATCTTGACTTTTGTAATGTGGGAACCCTATCATTTTTATGAACCTAGTCTTGGGTGTTGTAACCCTTAGTTCCAGAGGCGTGATTTAATCTTTGAATGTTATCCTCATTTTTTGAGTACTCTTGGAGTTGAAATTTATTAGTATTATTATTTGGAAGGGTTGTATGAGATTGCTGAGATTTTGGTTATGAGTTATCGTGAGATGGGTAATGCCTCGCATGTCTTTGTTTTGAAGTATATGCTTTATTCATTATAGTACAACTCTTTCCTTGTTTTGATTTATGTTAGCGGTTTTAGGGAGAGTGGCTCTTCGTGGGGGCTGGCACCTCAAAAGGAGTAAGAGCTCAGGATAACCCACGTAAGAGTAGTGTAACAAGTGAAAACCTAATAATAGAACTTAGGGGGATGGGTAGTAAAACATATAAGATAATAATTGAATACCTCATCTATGCATTAGGGCTATCGCAGACTAATGATAGACTGAGAAGGCCATGGTTGAAAAAGTCGTAACCTCGTCCTCATGAGAGGTAAACGGCTCTACATGAGGTACCCTATGGGGCTGATGCATCAAGTAGGAGGAAGGGATAGGATAACCCATGTAGGCTATGCGATGACACTCTCCACTAGACGCCTGTATTCCTTGTTTTTGGTTGCCTCTGGAATTGTATTTTGATTGTTGTTTCAGTTTCTTTTGGTAATGTTTCACGATTGTTATTTGGTTACTTGGTTAATGGTTGTTTCCTTGTTTTGTTGTGATGAGATTTATGGCTTTAAGTTATTATGTTCACTCATGAATGTTGTCATTTACGTCCTTTGTAATCCTTGAGGTTGTTTGGAGTTATTGTACTTTGTTGTCTTGTGTTGAGATTGGTTTATGGCATTCATGGTCATGATCACTTCCTTGTCACCTCTGAGCACGGGGGTTGGGTTATTCATAACCCACGTGGTTGGGTGGAACGTGCTCCGCACCCGTTGGGTTCCCCATCGATGTCCTTTCTTCTCAACATTCTTCAGTTGGAGCCTGTACTAGTTGTTCACTTTGTAATTCAGATGTTACTGTACTATGTATTATCCCACTCGTATGGGAGATTTATTGTAATTTATTTATCAAGAACATGTAATGTAATGTTTAAATGATGATGTAATAGTTAGGAACCTTTGTAAACATTATTGTACGAGATTAATTATGATTGTAATATGTGATGTAATAATACTTTTACTTATGGTTCATGGATGTACTTCTATAAATGGATATGGCGATGTTATGATGGATGGAAATTGATTAAGTTATTAGGTTTAATCTTTTATCTTTCTTTATGAGTTTGTCATGCGATGTGACCTCGCGTGCCCCAGAGAATTAGATGGGATAATATTAATGTGCAATGTGAATGTGTTTTAATGTTTAGTTGCATGTTTACTTTTTATTTAAAAACAAAATTGGTTGCATTGTATGTTCTCTGGGGTTTGCATGATAGGCGTTACAACTTGGTATCAGAGCTAAGGTTTGCAAATGTTGGGCTCTCTGGGTAGTTAATTCCATTAGGCAACCTTTGTGTTTGACTCTTGAGCTCGACAGGGTCTGACAGTGACCTAACGTTGTGGTCTTGGCAACATGGGAGGATACCTCCCATATCAGAGAATCTTATTTATTTTCATTTATTTATTTATTTTTATTTAATGGCTTCCAGGAGTAAGCCATGTCCTAGGGGGAGGATGTAATAACCCCATGTTGTTGATACTCTTTGCTACTATTTGTTACTCTTATGTGTTAGCGTGATATTGGTTTGTGATGGTGATTAGATCACCAACTTGGTGTGTGTGGATGCATAGTTTAGTTGATTGCTACATTTGACATTGTTATTATGATTTATGATACTTTGTGTGGTGTTTAGATTATTTGATTATGCAATGGTTTTTCCTTAATAATATATATGTTGATGTTGTGATTCTATGATGTTTAATTTGGTTTCAGTAATATATTGTGATGCAACTTGATTTAGTAAATTATGTGGTGATATGATCAATTAGTTTAGAAATGCAATTTCATATTTGATATTGTAATTGATAGAATAATTTTGTGAGAGGAAAGTGTAGCACCACTCATTTATGAGTGCCCTGCTACGCTGCAATTCCTTCTCACAATGTAATGCTTTGATTATATATATATATATGTACATGCACACAATATTGTTTGGATGCAAGGATTGCAGGTACATAGCCTCGATTCCACCTACTTTGGCAGGACAGGGCGAGCATCAAATTACCCAATGGCATGATGTTGAAACAGAGATGACAAGGAAGTCACCCCGTCCCATGATTTTCAAACCGTCCTGATTGAATGGTATTGTGCATCTTTGTGTTTGTCATTTCTGTAATTTATTATTGTGGTTTGTGTGAGTGTCTTGTTCATATTTATTTTACGTTGGTATTGTGTATGTTGTGATTTATTTAATTAAATGGTGATACTAAATGTTTATATTGTGTTGGATTAATTTGTATTAAAATATAAAAGTTTTATTTTAAAAGTCGTGTTTTATTTCAGTATTAATTAAATATTTAAATTAGTATTTTGTTAATTTAATGAGATAAGATTGTTGAGGATAATTATTAAAATAAATGAATTAAATAAATTAAATTATGTGCATTGCAAGTAAAGCTTGGAAAATCAGAATTAAAACATAAAGTATTATTAAATAGATAAAAAATCAATAAAAGAAAAGAAAAGATAAAAGGACGAATGAGAATTAAGTGTTGGCAGAAAAACTTGAATTAAAATAGATAATTTCTTTTGAATTGGATTTTTAGAGTTTTTGAAAAATAAAAGAGGGATCTTTTATTTAATTGCAAAATTGTGAGTTTGGGATTCACGGGGAAATTTTGGACAAGTTGCACAAAATAATGATTCTGAATTTTTCTGGAAGTTATTTCATTCGTTTTCTTTCATTATACTGGGAGGTTCTTTTGAATGGATTAGTAGATTAGAAATCCGAGCAAGGAATTCTGGTGAAAAGATACTGAAGAAGGAATAGGAACTCTCAAAAAGGCAATCAGGATCAAGCAAGCTTCACCAAATCATCAGTAGTGCAAGACTCCAGGTTCCATAAATTATCTCTCTTTTGTTAGAATTGTAAGAGCAATCATAATGTGTTGGGAAAAAAAATTATTACGGGGTTTTGGAAAAAGTTCTTGGTACCAAATAATCAGGGAAAAATCTGTTGGTTGAATCTTTATTGTTTTTGAAAATTCTTTAGAATGAGGTTTTGAGAAAATTTGCTTCCTTCTGAATCCAATGGATGTCCATAGTTAGATTTAATTTTGTATAAAACTAGGGATTCAATATAAAATTCATTTCATCAATTCAAGTGAAATTTTGTCCCAGATGATGAAAATAGTAATTGATTTGATTTTTATTTATTCCCATACTTCATGGTCTGAGATAATTTTATCTCTGTGCTGAAAGTTTTAAATTGTTTGATGTACATATATATATATATACCTAAATTGATCTGTTAATTGAATAAAGTTTCTAGGTTTTTGAAATATTTAGTTTATTGAATCAAATCAAAAAACAATTATCATATGAAGAATTTTTTTTTTTCAAAAAAAAAATTTGTGAAATGAAATTTCGTATTTCAAAATTTATTATAAAAAACATTTAGTAAAAAAAATTGGGGAGGGACGGTCGTAGTTGTACCCCCCCGTACCCTGCCGTGGCCGAGTGACTACCGCACAACAGTCTTGAAGAATGTTGTGCGTAGTAGTCCCCATGACTATTGTGTGCAGTCCTTGCAGGGACTGTTCTACGCAGTCTTTGCAAGTACTGCACTGGCCGCATGGCGAATGGAATCCACCAGTTGATGTTTCTTTTATTATTAGTTTTTTTTTTAAATTCGTTTTCATTTTTTTAAGTCTTAATATATATATATATATATGTGTGTGTGTGTGTATGTTAATATGTATAAATATTGGATATATAAATATATATAATATTTTATATATATAATATATATGTGTGTATATATGTTGTTATATATACGTGGGTATATATCCATATATATATAAATATTTATATATTTATATATATATTTAAAAAAATATAATTGTGGTTATTATGAAAAAAGACAAATTTTATTGAGAGTTGGAAATTTTATGAAAATTTATGGCGAAATGATATAAAAGAAAAAGATAAGTTTTGTATGGTAATTATATTAATTTGGTGTAAAAAATATTACCGTGTTTTAGTTTTCCAATTCTGATTGACTTCCTTATTTCCTTGAGTTATCATCTTGACTTTTGTAATGTGGGAACCCTGTCATTTTTATGAACTCAATCTTGGGTGTTGTAACCCTTAGTTCCATAGGCGTGATTTAATCTTTGAATGTTATCCTCATTTTTTGTGTACTCTTGGAGTTGAAATTTATTAGTATTATTATTTGGAAGGGTTGTATGAGATTGTTGAGATTTTGGTTGAGTTATCGAGATATGGGTAATGGCTCGCATGTCTTTGTTTTGAGATATATGCTTTATTCGTTATAGTACAACCCTTGCCTTGTTTTGGTTTATGTTAGGTGTTTTAGGGAGAGTGGCTCTTTGTGGGGGCTTGCGCCTCAAAAGGAGGAAGAGCTCAGGATAACCCACGTAAGAATAGTGTAACAAGTGAAAACCTAATAATAGAACTTAGGGGGATGGGTAGTAAAACATATAAGATAATAATTGGATACCTCATCTATGCATTATGGCTATCACAAACTAATGATAGACTGAGAAGGCCATGGTCGGAAAAGTCATAACCTCGTCCTCATGAGAGTTAAATGGCTCTGCATGAGCTACCCTATGGGGCCGACACCTCAAGTAGGAGGAAGGGCTAGGATAACCATAGATGGGGGTCGACGCCTCAAGTAGGACGAAGGTCCAGGATAACCCATGTAGGCTATGAAATGACACTCTACACTAGACGCCTATATGCCTTGTTTTTGCTTGCCTCTGGAATTGTATTCTGATTGTTGTTTCAGTTTCATTTGGTAATGTTTCATGATTTTTCTTTGGTTACTTGGTTAATGGTTGTTTCCCTATTTTTTTGTGATGACATTTATGGCTTTAAGTTATTATGTTCACTCATGAATGTTGTCATTTATGTCCTTTATAATCCTTGAGGATTTTTGGAGTTATTGTACTTTGTTGTCTTTTGTTGAGATTGGTTTATGGTATTCATGGTCGTTATCACTTCCTTGTCACCTCCGAGTATGGGGGGTGGGTTATTCATAACCCACATGGTTGGGTGGAACGTGCTCTGCACCCATTGGGTTCCCCATTGATGTCCTTTCTTCTCAGCAATCTTTAGTTGGAGCATGTACCAATTGTTCACTTTGTAATTCAAATGTTACTGTACTATGTATTATCCCACTTATTGGGAGATTTATTGTAATTTATTTATCAAGAACATGTAATGTAATGTTTAAACGATGATGTAATAGTTAGGAACCTTTGTAAACATTATTGTATGAGATTCATTATGATTGTAATATGTGATGTAATAATACTTTTACTTATGGTTCATGGATGTACTTCTATAAATGGATATGGCAATGTTATGATGGATGGAAATTGATTAAGTTATTAGGTTTCATATTTTATCTTTCTTTATGAGTTTGTCATGCAATGTGGCCTCACGTGCCCTAGAGAACTAGACAGGATAATGTTAATGTGCAATGCAAATATGTTTTAATGTTTAGTTTCATATTTACTTTGTATTTAAAAAAAAAATTGGTTGCATTGTATGTTCTCTGGGGTTTGCACGACAGGCGTTACAACTTGGTGTCAGAGCCAAGGTTTGCAAACGCTGGGGTCTCTGGGTAGTTAATTCCATTAGGAAACCTTTGTGTTTGACTCTTGAGCTTGAAAGGGTCTAATGGTGACCTAATGTTGAGGTCTTGGCGACATGGGAGGATACCTCCCGTATCAGGGAATCTTATTTATTTTCATTTATTTATTTATTTTTATTTAATGGCTTCTAGGAATAAGCCATGTCCTAGGGGGGAGGATGTAATAACCCCATGTTGTTGATACTCTTTGCTACTATTTGTTACTCTTATGTGTTAGTGTGATATTGGTTTGTGATGGTGATTAGATCACCAACTTTGTGTGTGTGGATGCATAGTTTAGTTGATTGCTACATTTGACATTGTTATTATGATTTATGATACTTTGTGTGGTGTTTAGATTATTTGATTATGTAATAGTTTTTCCTTTATAATATATATGTTGATGTTTTGATTCTATGATGTTTAATTTGGTTTCAGTAATATATTTTGATGCAACTTGATTTAGTAAATTATGTGGTGATATGAACAGTTAGTTTAGCAATGCTATTTCATATTTGATATTGTAATTGATAGAATAGTTTGGTGAGAGGACATCGTAGCACCACTCATTTATGAGTGCCCTACTACACTCCAATTCCTTTTCACAATGTAATGCTTTGATTATATATATATGTACATGCACACGATCTTGTTTGGATGCAAGGATTGCAGGTACATAGCCTCGATTCCACTTGCTTTGGCAGGATAGGGCAAGCATCAAATTACCCAATGACATGATGTTGAAACAGAGATGACAAGGAAGTCACCCCATCCCATGATTGTCAAACCATCCTGATTGAATGGTATTATGCGTCTTTCTATTTGTCATTTCTGTAATTTATTATTGTGGTTTGTATGAGTGTCTTGTTCATATTTATTTTATGTTGGTATTGTGTATGTTGTGATTTATTTAATTAAATGGTGATACTAAATGTTTATATTGTTTTGGATTAATTTGTATTAAAATATAAAAGTTTTATTCTAAAAGTCATGTTTTATTTAAGTATTAATTAAATATTTAAATTGGTATTTTTTTAATTTAATGAGATAAGGTTGTTGAGGATAATTACTAAAATAAATAAATTAAATAAATTAAATTATGTGCATTGCAAGTAAAGCTTGCAAAATCGGAATTAAAACATAAAGTATTGTTAAATAGAAAAAAAATCAATAAAAGAAAAGAAAAGATAAAAGGATGAATAAGAATTAAGTGTTGGCGAAAAAGCTGGAATTAAAATAGATAATTTATTTTGAATTGGATTTTTAGAGTTTTCGAAAAAGAAAAGAGGGATCTTTTATTTAATTGCAAAATTGTGAGTTTGGAATTCACAGGAAAATTTTGGACAAGTTGCACAAAATAATGATTTTGAATTTTTAGATCTTCTAAAGTTTTTTGGAAGTTATTTCATTCGTTTTCTTTCATTATACTGGGAGGTTCTTCTAAATGGATTAGTAGATTAGAAATCTGAGCAAGGAATTCTGGTGAAAAGATTCTGAAGAAGGAACGGGAACTCTCAAAAAGGCAATCAGGATCAAGCAAGCTTCACCAAATCATTAGTAGTGCAGGACTCGAGGTTACATAAATTATCTCTCTTTTGTTAAAATTGTAAGAGCAATCATAATGTGATGGGAAAATAAATTATTATAGGGTTTTGGAAAAAGTTCTTGGTACCAAATAATCGAGGAAAAATCTGTTGGTTGAATCTTTATTGTTTTCAAAAATTCTTTAGAATGAGGTTTTGAGAAAATTTGCTTCCTTCTAAAACCAATGGATGTCCATAGTTAGATTTACTTTCATATAAAACTAGGGATTCAATATAAAATTCATTTCATCTAAAATTCAAGTGAAATTTTGTCCCAGATGATGAAAATAGTAATTGATTTGATTTTTATTTATTCCCATACTTCATGGTCTGAGAAAATTTTATCTTTGTGCTGAAAGTTTTAAATTGTTTGATGTACCTATATATATATACCTAAATTGATTTGTTAATTGAATACATTTTATGGGTTTATGAAATATTTAGTTTATTGGGTCAAATCAAAAAAAGTTTATCATATGAAGAATTTTTGTTTTTCAAAAAAAAAATTTGTGAAATGAAATTTCGTATTTCGAAATTTATTATAAAAAAAATTGGGGAGGGACGGCTGTAGTTGTAGCCGGTATCAGGACATAATAACCTGGCCAAAATAACCCTGGACAGAATAACCCGACCAAAATAACCCAAGGACAAAATAACCCAAGGTCATAATAACCCATGGAAAGAATAACCTGTGGTCAAAATAACCCATGGACAAAATAACCCATGGTCATTTTAGATCAAGCTAGTAAACTAGAAATAACATAAAATAAATTATAAATATGATTGTGAGGCACCATAAAGGCTATTTAGGTCATTTTTAGACCATATATCCATTATATACCCCTAAAATAGCCTTAAAACTCCTTTAATATGCTCAAATAACCTATAAAATGGTATTAAGAAGATATATAAAGTGATAGAATTAAGAGAAGTAAAGAGAGGAAGAAGGGGGGAAGAAGTAAGAGTGTGTAGAGTGATAAGAAGAGGGGAAATGCAAATTCATAAAAGAAGATATTTTGCAATATTTTTTTTTAACATTATTTTAAATTTTCCTAGGGTTTTCTAAAAGAGTGTACAAAAAATCAATATACTTTTTAATTGAAATTTTGAATAATAATATTTTTTTTAGCAACATACATGTAATTTATAAATTTTGTTTTCCTTTCTCTATATTCTTATGGGATATTTTTTCCATGAGTTATTTTGACCATGAGTTATTTTGACTTGGGTTATTATGACCCTAGGTTATTTTGTCCTAGGGTTATTGTGACCGGGTTATTTTGTCCAGGGTTATTTTGGTCGGGTTATTATGTCTCGTAACCGTTGTAGCCCCCCCAATGTACCCTGTCGTGGCCAAGTGACTACCGCACAGCAGTCTTGAAGACTGTTTTGCGCAGCAGTCCCCATGAATGTTGTGTGCAGTCCTTGCAGGGACTGTTGTGCGCAGTCTTTGCAAGGACTGCACTGGCCTCATGGTGAATGGAATCCACAGGTTGATGTTTTTTTTATTATGAGTTTTTTCTTTTAAATTTGTTTTCATTTTTTTAAGTCTTAATATATATATGTGTGTGTGTGTGTGTGTGTGTGTGTGTGTGCGTGTGTGTGTGTATGTTAATATGTATAAATATTGGATATATAATAATTTATATATAATATATATATGTCTGTATATATGTTGCTATATATACATGGGTATATATCCATATATATATATATAAATATTTATATATTTATATATTTATATATATATTTAAAAAAATATAATTGTGGTTATTATGAAAAAAGACAAATTTTATTGAGAGTTGGAAATTTTATGAAAATTTAGGGCGAAACGATATAAAAGAAAAAGATAAGTTTTGTATGGTAATTATATTAATTTGGTGTAAAGAATATTATGTTGTTTTAGTTTTCCAATTCTGATTGACTTCCTTATTTCCTCCAGTTATCATCTTGATTTTCATAATGTGGGAACCCTGTTGTTTTTATGAACCCAATCTTGGGTGTTGTAACCCTTAGTTCCAGAGGCATGATTTAATCTTTGAATGTTATCCTCATTTTGTGTGTACTCTTGGAGTTGAAATTTATTAGTATTATTATTTGGAAGGGTTGTACGAGATTGCTAAGATTTTGGTTATGAGTTATCGCGAGATGGGTAATGCCTCGCATGTCTTTGTTTTGAGTTATATGCTTTATTCGTTATAGTACAACCCTTGCCTTGTTTTGGTTTATGTTAGGGGTTTTAGGGAGAGTGGATCTTTGTAGGGGTCAGCACCTCAAAAGGAGGAAGAGCTCAGGATAACCCACGTAAGAGTAGTGTAACAAGTGAAAACCTAATAATATCTAACTTAGGGGGATGGGTAGTAAAACATATAAGATAATAATTGGATACCTCGTCTATGCATTAGGGCTATCGCAGACTAATGATAGACTGAGAAGGCCATGGTCAAAAAAGTTGTAACCTCATCCTCATGAGAGGTAAATGGCTCTGCATAAGCTACCTTATGGGGTCGATGCCTCAAGTAGGAAGGGCCAGGATAACCATAGATGGGGGTCGGTGCCTCAAGTTGGAGGAAGGGCTATGATAACCCATGTAGGCTATGTGATGACACTCTCCACTAGACGCATGTATGCCTTGTTTTGGGTTGCCTCTGGAAATGTATTTTGATTGTTGTTTCAGTTTCATTTGGTAATGGTTCATGATTTTTATTTGGTTACTTGGTTAATGGTTGTTTCCTTGTTTTGTTGTGATGATATTTATGGATTTAAGTTATTATGTTCACTCATGAATGTTGTCATTTATGTCCTTTGTAATCCCTGAGGTTGTTTGGAGTTATTGTACTTTGTTGTCTTTTGTTGAGATTGGTTTATGGCATTCATGGTCATGATCACTTCCTTGTCACCTCTAAGCATGGGGGTGGGTTATTCATAACCGACGTGGTTGGGTGGAACGTGCTTCGCACCCGTTGGGTTCCCCATCGACATCCTTTCTTCTTAGCATTCTTCAGTTGGAGCATGTACCAGTTGTTCACTTTGTAATTTAGATGTTACTATACTATGTATTATCCCACTCGTATGGGAGATTTATTGTAAGTTATTTATCAAGAACATGTAATGTAATGTTTAAATGATGATGTAATAGTTGGGAACCTTTGTAAACATTATTGTATGAGATTCATTATGATTGTAATGTGTGATGTAATAATACTTTTACTTATGGTTCATGGATGTACTTCATAAATGGATATGGCGATGTTATGATGGATGGAAATTGATTAAGTTATTAGGTTTCATCTTTTATCTTTCTTTATGAGTTTGTCATGCGATGTGACCTCGCGTACCCCAAAGAACTAGACGGGATAATGTTAATGTGCAATGTGAATATGTTTTAATGTTTAGTTGCATGTTTACTTTGTATTTAAAAAAAAAAAATTTGCATTGTATGTTCTCTGAGGTTTGCACGACGGGCGTTACACTTCTATTCCAGATGGAGTAGATTGTATCAAGTAAGTCTTGTTCCTTGAGGATATGATTTTTGAAGGTGAAGCATCCTTATGAGTAGAGAGGTTATTCTAAAGAGATTTGGGGGTGGGAAAATATTTTTTGGTTTATTAATAAGGGATTATGAAATTCTCCATTTTATGAAAATTCCTCAAAGCATTTAATGGTTAATGTCAAGCCTCACAATTAGTAATTATATTTACCAAATTAGGTGAATTTGTCAAAGCTTCTAAAAGGATCGCCATTTTACCCTGTGGGTCACTATCATCAAAAAAGGCTTTATCATCCAATTTTATAAATGTGACAATACCATCCCTAATTTTATTTACCAATGAGAAATCACAAAATTTAGAATTTAGATTCAAAAGAATCACCCAATGAGGAATTGTAGATAGTGAAGATATTGATGGATTGAAATGAGAGTCTAGGGTTGGAGAAGGAGAATGTTATCATCAATCATCCAAGGACCCATTTTAAGAATCTTATCTCTATCTTTTGTACTAGAAAATACTAAAAAGAAAAATCCTTTGGAAATCAAACATGTTTCAAATATATATCATTACCAACTTTTTTTAGGTAAATGTACAAAGCTAGGTCCACTTAGCATGGAAGTTTTGGAATTAGGAAAAAATGCCTAATTGGGATGAGTGAAATGGGATCCCGCTTTCTATGAAATGAGATCATCTTTCACTTTGGGACCCTGAGCTGAAAATTAAAATGAGATCTTGGTCTATGGTAGGCTCGCGAGCCAAGGACTACAAAATGGGATCCCATTTAGTAGGAAACAAGAGATCTCATTTTCTACTAAATGAGATCTCATTCGAAAAGGTATTACTTTTTTTAGAAAATCACTTTGATGTCATTTTCTTCTAACATCGACTGAGAAGGAAAATAGGATACCATTTTGTAGTGCTCACATCTAACCACCAAGTTTTTTTTACAATTTTTTTCTATTTTTTAGATTTTGTAGTTTCTTTTTTAATTTAAATGAAAAAATAGAGTTTTTTAGTTTAGTTTCTTCAAATATCTTGATTTTAGGTTTTAATGATAGTTTATATTTTCAAGTTTACATGTTTAGGGTTTAATAACTATGATAGTTTTTAAATATTTATATTTTAAGGTTTAATAAATTTTTTAAAACAAAAACAATTTGATAAAACCAAAATCAAGAGACTAGATAATATAGAATCAATAAATTAAATTCAAATTTATAAACACCAAATAAATGTGACCACTTGTACCATATACATGGATTCTAAAATTCACATACATCTATAACATAAAAATATGACCAACCTTCCAATGAAACCATGTTCAAATATAACAAGGGTGGGCTTAGTTGCTACCCTTAGAAATGAAGCAATGCATCCTCATCGCATTGAAAGGTAAGCAAGCCAAAAATTAGGCCTTGTGACCCATAAATATCACTCATTCTACATTACCACATTTGTGTCACATGGCATTATGACACTAGCTAACATAGTATAAAACCACACTCTCAAAAGAATGCATATGCCACCAATTAGATTGCATGTGTCATCATGTCGTTGGATGATAACTACATAGAGAAGATAATTTTTCCCCACCAAAAAAAAATGTGTCTACCATGTGTAACATATTGATTCACCATAATTAGCAAGGTACAAGACATGTTTATTAAAAAAACTTTCCAATGCCAAAGGTAGCAATACATGGTGAGTTATAAAACATAATCAAATCCATCTAAAATATCAAGAAGATCCAACCACATAATAGATCATCATAAGGACACAACATGGTATGTTTGTTCCACTCACACTACCATATAGCTCCTAATTGATGGAAAACCCTTGTATAGGTAAATGATATTATACTGTGTGTAGGATAGGTGACAATTGCACTTGGACTTGGGTTGATTGCTAATGAAGAGATAAATGGTAAGCACTTGAGAGATGGTCAAATGGTGTAGATGTGATAGGGAAGGATCTAATAACATGTGCATATTGGAAAAATTAAGTTATTGATTTGTGATCTCCTAGGGGTGAAATTAATTGTTAAGAAATTTGCACACCTCAACCCTAGAGTAGCAAAATAGGACCAAGGAAATCTAATCATGTTAATCCCCTTAAGTCACAAATAATAGTCAAATTAATCATTCACATTTGATCAACTTGTATAATGTTAGATGCTCAAAGTTCTTACAAACGTATTAAATATATATCTATATATATATATATATTGATAAAAGTGGAGGACCACTATAATATATTAATATAAATATAAATATAATTTACAAATCCTAGTTTAGGCGAGCATACTGGCAGGAAAGAACCAGGAAGAAAACCTTCAATTGTAGCTCACGAATTACAAATTTTTTACAAAATCATCACAATTAATAGGATCCATAAAAGTCCTATCAATCTATCTCAATGATAAAGTTCATAAATTGATTTTACATAGACATTAAAACAATGATTTTTGAACAATTATCCCATAAGAACTTAGCTACTACATACATTACAATGCCGATAAATTAACACCCATAATCTTGAATTAGCAAAAAGCAACCCAAAAAAAGAAACTGAAATAGACTATTCCTCCATTTGTTCACCACCCTACACAGATTTTTTTTCCTACGCCTCTTGAACATCATGACCCAAATCATTTGCAAAAAAGTTGAAACCCATTAATGACTCCTTTGCATTGTTTTCCCTTGGTAGAAACCTTGCATTGTAATTTTGGTGCTCTCACATAGCAGGGATGGGTGAATTTTGGCTTGGCATCACCTCCTCCTTAATGGCAACTAGCTCAGGCTGAACTTCTTCTACCTTCAAATTAATAGGGGGCACAATATGCATATTGGGCTTCTACTCATGTAGAAGGGAAATTGCATAATATTTCTCTTTAAAGTCAAATGAAATGGCAGGACACAAGCACTTACAATGTTTCCTTAGGGATTTCAATAACACACTATCATTTCTGAGTTGCAGTGCTATTCTAATCGTTTCAAATATTTCATCAAAGCCCTATTTGGATTTGAGATATTCCCTTGGAAATACACCCCCTACATACCCGTCCCCAGAGAAATAATGGTATTCTTGCACCACTTTTGACGATGCATTCCTATCAATTAACTGGGGTTTAACAAACTTTACCACTATTTGTTTGAGCTTTGCCAGAGATTGAAAGAAATCCAGTGTGTTTAAAACAAACACTTAAAGTACCTGTGACGGGTATAATATCCTCCTATCTCATGGAATAGCAACTTCCACACCCAAAATCAACCTTACTGCGTTTTCCACCTTCAGACAAGATACATCAAAAATTAAGGATATGTCTGCATGAGAGAGATGTTCCTCAAACAGTTGATCCCATTCTTTTACTGAACAAGACACTCTGAAATTCCATGGTCATGCCAATATTTGTAAGTTTCTTTGCTCACAAATGACTTGGATCTTCACTTTCTAGAAACCTCCTAAGCTATTAGCAATGTGTTTAGTAAAAATGGGCCCAGTATAGCCGCTATTTAAAAGTAGATTTTTTGTATTAACTACTTCCATATGAAGCATAGCCCAAAATTCAATGAGAATTATGCCTCCATTTGGCTAGTGTGAGGACATTTCAACTGCAAGTTTATTTAATTTTCACATTTGATGAAGGAATATGTGTACTTGCGTATAAACTTCACCTTAGGGAATTTTAAAGGAAATGAACTAGTGTCCATTTTTTGGGCTTGTGGCAGTTCCATGAGGCATATTAAAGATATATATTAAACTTGACTTATGAAAAAATAATTCCATTACCATGGTTTATGGACCAAGGAAAGATGTCATGGATTAAGGGGATTTAAGAAAATGGCTTAAGGATGATCCTAAGAGGATGCAGATGATACAACCTAAAATCTATTCATTAATCTCCTTAAGCCACAAATAATAGTCAAATTGATCATTCATATTTGATCAATTTGTATAATGTTAGATGCTCAAAGTTTTTACAAAAAAAATTAAGGTCTATATATTAAACTTGACTCGTGACAAAATCATTACATTAGCATGATTTATGGACCTAGGAAAGGTGACATGTAGATTACTTATGGATTTAAGAAAATAAGATTTAAGGGGAAACTTCACTATTCCTTATAAACACTTTAAAGCACATTAAGCCACAAAATTTTACATGCCTTAGAGATAAATGAGCCTTACAGATTTTTTCATTTGTATCATTAAGTAATTTATATCAAGGATTAAGGGGATTTTTAAGAGAATGGCTTAAGGGGATTAAATTTACCTAAAAATTTACCTTTTTGTGTACCTTTTAAGTTTATTTTTAGTATACATGTATTAAAATTACATGGTTAGATCTTAGATTTTGAAACTTGTACATGCTCAAGTTGAATGATGTACATGTGTATGTATCCTATTTTTTATTCTAAACATGTCATACGTTTAATTTAAATATTTCAAGAAATTTCTCAACATGTATAATATCTATTTTTTAATATGTTTATTTATGATTTATATAGATTCTCGAAAGTTAATTTTGTAAGTTCATATATATATATATATATATATTAAGGTTCACCTTAATCATAGATGAGTTTGACATCAATCATTTGCTCAATCCCCCACCTTCAGAACTCCACCTCCACCCCTAGGATCCAAAGAGGCTCGTTTGTGAGCTAGGATCAATGAAAACATAAAATCCATTCAAGAAAAAAATGATATAATCCAAAGTGAACTATTTATGCCACCCCACCTAGTGTGTTTTGCATCTTCAATATTGTTGTAGATGTTGTTAGGTCTATTGATGTGTACTTAGATAGTTACCGCTTATGGAGAGAGGAGAGGAGATTATCTTATTCAGATGGACTCTCCTACAAGTAAATACTTTGACTTGAAAATCACAAAATCCCATTTAGCTCCACATTTCATTGACCCCATCATCAATGAGCCAACTCCACCAAACAAAAAAAGAATATCAATTAGGCAGTGTAGACACCCTCATATGGTCAGGTATTTTTGGGAGTGGTGGTGCATGGTATTTGATCATCCACCACACACTAATTTTGATGTTCCTCTTTACTTTTTGAGAAAATTATATGCAGAGTTTGTGATGGGTTTGAAACTCAATTATTTTGATAAGAGATCATTCCAAGGTATTGATGGTGTTATTCCATAATAGAGGTTAGGGGCATAGGTTCATCCCCATCAACCCGTGACTTCTCAACCTCTTGTGGATCCTCCTTATACTATTATACCTACACCCATCCAACATTGTGTGGTGGTATCCACATTAGGAGCATTGAGTGTACTTCCTACTAGTCTCGATGATTAGAATACTTTCATGGTAGATGAGGTTACTAGTCATGACCATGGAGGAGCATCAAGTGGATTTGGTCCTAGTACCGCTCCACATGTGTTGATGCCTCACTTTTGTACTATTTTTAATCGATTATGTTATGGCCATGGCCATGGTGCATCCACTTCAGCTGCATGTGGAGCGTCTGATGACATCACTTCATATTTAGATTATCTATGTGTTGATGATCACCCTATAGATCATTCTACATAGGTATATATACGTATATTGAATTTATATAAATTTTAAGCAAATTTTTTTTAATGAACATCAAAAAAATTGTAATATTTTAGCAATAAAATTATTTGGTGTAGATGATGGACACAAGAACATCAAATTTTTCATTTGATCAATTTTTTTTTGTGTCAATACTTGTGCAACTCAGTACACCATTTAGGGTATTTGATTGATTTTTTAAATATATTAAATAAGTTTAACTTGATTTTAATTTATAATTCATTCTTGAACATGTGTGAAATATTTATGTTGGTTGAGGAAGGTCATCTGATTTCCACACTAAATCCACTAGAGGGTGTGACTAGTGCTCCTCCATTGTCAGATGTATCACATGAGCCACTCAATGTATGTGTGTTGTTTTAAAAAATTATACTTAGAAATTTGTATTTTGAATTCACTATATCAAACATGCATGTACTTATAAAAAATATATGTCTATGTAGGAAACCACCATCAAGATGGGTATTGCACACCCTATTGATCCAGGACAATTTTAGGAGTCATCGACTACATTTCAAGTTGTTTAAAAAAAAATCTATATATTCATAATTTGTAATAATTTTAAATGGATTAAACAAAAATTGGTACTTGAATTATATATTTTTTAACCTAATTTGTACACATGTGCTTTACTTGACCTTGTAGGACCTTGTTAGTGATACTTTTTATGTTGATGATGCCATGTAGCTTGTGGGGAGAGATGAGAAAAAACCAATGGTAATTTAATATTTTGATTATATTTAAAATCAACTATTATATATTTTTGAATGAATTAAAGTAAATCAAAATTGAATATATGTTAATGTGTTTTTATTTTACTTCTATAGCATGAGACAAGTCCCAACCTACCCATAGCACCTATAGCAGCACATGTAGAGCAAGACATTAGAGGAGATGAGAAACTTCATATGATAATTTTCATAAATTAAATTAAATAATTTTAAATCTAATTTCAAGTTTCTTTCTCTTTTATAGAATGATTTGGATAATCCTAGTTTGTGTGGATTAAATAGGACTCTTGATTTTAGGGATGATAAGAGTCAGGTCTCATTTATACTCATGTTTTATTACATTTCATGTGGACTAGAGATATATATTTTTTAGTCCATTTCATGTTTTAGTGCATTCTAAACATGGACTAGAGCTTTATATGTTTTAATACACTTCATGGACTCTATATACATGTTTTAGTATTTTGATATTTCTTGGACTAGATCTATATGTCTCAATATTTCATGGAGTCTATATACAAGCTAGATTATATACATATGTTTTACTATTTAATGGACTTTATTAATTTTAGTATTTTATGGACTATAATTTTTTTAGTAATAAACATGTACATTTATGCATTTTAACTTGAATAAATTAGTTAGATATAATTTATGTCCATTAAAATCATAATTTGAATCATGTGATGAATGTGATCAAAGTATGTCTCATATGATCACATTAGATAGATATAATTAGGATCTATGAATTAAGGTCCTAGGAAAAATGATGGCTTAAAGGGTCCTCATAGGATGGCTTAAGGGGTCCTAAAATAATTCAAATAGAAGGGCAAGGGAGGCCCTAGGTAATATGAAAAACTTATATACTAATAAAGAAACTTATATACAAGTTTATCATTAATTTTAACCCAAATTTTTCATTCCATGTCATTTATTTGATGAACTAATCAAAAGGAAAATTCAAATTAAAAAATCCATCATTGCTAAAGGGGAAGTTTAGCTTTGTTGAAAGGATAAAAACCTAAATGAAACTATAGAGATAAGGATGTTAACGAAACAAAGAATCTAAGGATAAATTATGTTGCAACTATAGAGACTAAGGATAAAGGGATCGAATTTGGTGAAGTTTCCCAAGGAAACCAAATTTAATAGTAGTATACATATTAATGTAATTTTTTTATGATAATTTATGAGTGAAAATGATATGCAATTCATAAACTATTAAAGTGCAAGATTACAAGAAATCAATAGATATAACATGTTATTGATCATAGCTCAACCATTATAAAGTGATTATACATTCAAATTTTAAGTTTCAAAGTAGGAAAAGATGCACACAATGAACAAAATAAATTGAATATAGATTTTTTATATAAAAGTGTAGAGTAATTGTGTATGTGCATATATAAATTTGGCACATATGTCAACTCAAAACAATATTTACAAAATACAATGTACATCTCAAATAGCTATGCCATGTCAAGAAAATTCTAAACTTATGGTGGATCATCAAAATATATCCTCTTCACACCACCTGATATCAAAATGACAATAAATCAATTTTAACTATGTATATAAGCGATTAAATATATAAAACTATGTATACTAACCTGTATTTACTTATTCCATTATACCATCTACATCCTCTCTCTTTTTTCTCAAAGTGTAGAGTAGGAAAAATTATCCCTTTTTCACACTTAATTTTGGAATAATTAGTATTCAATTGAGACTAAGGTTGCCTTGATTTAGTGTTGTAATGTGTTTTACACATTCACATTAAGTTTAGGGCTCTTATAAACTAAATGGACCTAATTGCGCCTTATTTAGGGTGTTGTAAAGTGTGTCTTTACACTTTCACACTAATCTAGGGATTTATTAATTAATTTGGATTATCTATGCCTTATTTGGTTCTATTTTGCATCCACAAGCCTTATTAATTATATCTTTATGTGGATAATCCTGGCACGTATCAAATAACCAATCATAATTCAATGTTTTGGATCATGTGTTCTAGAACTAGTGATCTGGGACTCATATGCCACCTTGGGTGTATGAGTCCCACCTAGGTCTTGGGACCTAATTTTAAATTTCACATTAAACAAGACACTCCTAGAAATCTATGTCTTGAGTTTTAGCTATTGGGACTCATACACCACAACTAGCGTATGAGTCCCACTCTAACCAGGACCTATTTTGAATTCAATTCTTGGTGGGATTTCATTATCCTAGATCTGATGTTGGCTTGTAGTGTTGTAATTTCAAGAATTTTGGCATAAACAAGTATAACTACTAACTTAGTGCACATAATTTTTCTTAACAAGACCTAGCAATCTTGAGTTAAGAATCCCAAGATTTCACAAGAGTATTATCGAGCATTCAAGAGCATTCAAGGGTAAATTTGAAGAATATTATTGGAGTAATTCAAGATCCATTATCATGTCAAAGGCTTGATGCATCATGGATGTGGTTTTGAGCTAATGTTGTGATGTATTGTTCAAGATCAATTCAAGTATTTGAAGGCATTATCTTTCATCATGAATCATGATCAAGATTTACATCCATTGAGGCCACTTCATGCTTGTTTATAGATCTACGAGGTTTCAAACAAGGTTCTATTGTTTCATCTTATGTTTCATGTTTCATTCCATTCATGTTTTATTTCTCATTAAGGTTTGATTACCAAAATGGGGTTTGATCAAGGAAAACTCCCATCCCCTAACACAAAAACATTTTTTCTCTCTCTTTATGTGATTGCAAGTTCATAGGTTGAAGAAAAAGTGGATTTGAAGCCTTCAAAAGTGCCAAAATGACAAAGTTGAAAAATTTGTCAAACTTATCATGAAAATTTGTCAAGGCTTACGAAAACTTAGATCTAGAGCAAGATATTAAACCTATCTATATTAAACCAATGGGAAAGTGCTTATTTAATCCATCTTCAAAGGCTCACAAATTTTCACTTCAAAATTCTACTCTTGGGACACTTTGCAACAGTTTGGGTGTATGAGTCCTACTACACCATTTTTACCAATCTTAAGCAAATCCAGACCAGTCACCAAGAGGTTACAGATCCTACCTAAAAACCCTATACTAATTCTAAATATCCCCTACTAGCATATGAGTCATAGTGTGCATTAAAAGTAAGATTTTTGGGAGTGTAGACCTTGTTTTGAGCTTCTTTAGTATTCCAAGTTCCACTCTCTCCTTTCTCAATTAATTGTTCTAATTTTCAATTCCATATCTTGAGTTGCATAGTTAGGTTTACATATCATTGCATTTATTTCATTCCAAGACTTTGCTTGGTGTTGAACCCCCTTTTAATATTTAATCACACCCCTAGGACACCCTATTGTAGATCTCTTTTCCTAATTCCATCCTTAGATTGAGATCTCTAAGGTTTCATTAAATCAAACTTGAAGGAAATTGGTGGAGGAACACTAATCCCCCTTTAGTTCTATCTCGCAAAACATAGAGCACCTATTTTCTTCATTTCATTTTGGTTAACCTATCCTTTGGACACCTTATTTTCTAATTTGGAGAGCATCATAGTCCTAGATCTAGCTTACATTAACTTTACTTTAGGTCTTGCATTAGTTAATTTGCATTTAAGGCTTCTAAATCTTGCATTAATGAAAGTGCATATAGGTTGATTTTTGCATCTTGGATCATTCAATTTCACTGAAATTCTACAATTGCAAAGAGTCAAGTCAACATAAAAGTTATAAACCTTAGAATCAACTCAAAATTTGTTGAATTCGGTGTAAAAACCCTAACTAGGACTCATTCAC
>VDFB02173971.1:54835-100200 GCA_007258455.2 Sequoia sempervirens
TATATATATATTGATAAAAGTGGAGGACCACTATAATATATTAATATAAATATAAATATAATTTACAAATCCTAGTTTAGGCGAGCATACTGGCAGGAAAGAACCAGGAAGAAAACCTTCAATTGTAGCTCACGAATTACAAATTTTTTACAAAATCATCACAATTAATAGGATCCATAAAAGTCCTATCAATCTATCTCAATGATAAAGTTCATAAATTGATTTTACATAGACATTAAAACAATGATTTTTGAACAATTATCCCATAAGAACTTAGCTACTACATACATTACAATGCCGATAAATTAACACCCATAATCTTGAATTAGCAAAAAGCAACCCAAAAAAAGAAACTGAAATAGACTATTCCTCCATTTGTTCACCACCCTACACAGATTTTTTTTCCTACGCCTCTTGAACATCATGACCCAAATCATTTGCAAAAAAGTTGAAACCCATTAATGACTCCTTTGCATTGTTTTCCCTTGGTAGAAACCTTGCATTGTAATTTTGGTGCTCTCACATAGCAGGGATGGGTGAATTTTGGCTTGGCATCACCTCCTCCTTAATGGCAACTAGCTCAGGCTGAACTTCTTCTACCTTCAAATTAATAGGGGGCACAATATGCATATTGGGCTTCTACTCATGTAGAAGGGAAATTGCATAATATTTCTCTTTAAAGTCAAATGAAATGGCAGGACACAAGCACTTACAATGTTTCCTTAGGGATTTCAATAACACACTATCATTTCTGAGTTGCAGTGCTATTCTAATCGTTTCAAATATTTCATCAAAGCCCTATTTGGATTTGAGATATTCCCTTGGAAATACACCCCCTACATACCCGTCCCCAGAGAAATAATGGTATTCTTGCACCACTTTTGACGATGCATTCCTATCAATTAACTGGGGTTTAACAAACTTTACCACTATTTGTTTGAGCTTTGCCAGAGATTGAAAGAAATCCAGTGTGTTTAAAACAAACACTTAAAGTACCTGTGACGGGTATAATATCCTCCTATCTCATGGAATAGCAACTTCCACACCCAAAATCAACCTTACTGCGTTTTCCACCTTCAGACAAGATACATCAAAAATTAAGGATATGTCTGCATGAGAGAGATGTTCCTCAAACAGTTGATCCCATTCTTTTACTGAACAAGACACTCTGAAATTCCATGGTCATGCCAATATTTGTAAGTTTCTTTGCTCACAAATGACTTGGATCTTCACTTTCTAGAAACCTCCTAAGCTATTAGCAATGTGTTTAGTAAAAATGGGCCCAGTATAGCCGCTATTTAAAAGTAGATTTTTTGTATTAACTACTTCCATATGAAGCATAGCCCAAAATTCAATGAGAATTATGCCTCCATTTGGCTAGTGTGAGGACATTTCAACTGCAAGTTTATTTAATTTTCACATTTGATGAAGGAATATGTGTACTTGCGTATAAACTTCACCTTAGGGAATTTTAAAGGAAATGAACTAGTGTCCATTTTTTGGGCTTGTGGCAGTTCCATGAGGCATATTAAAGATATATATTAAACTTGACTTATGAAAAAATAATTCCATTACCATGGTTTATGGACCAAGGAAAGATGTCATGGATTAAGGGGATTTAAGAAAATGGCTTAAGGATGATCCTAAGAGGATGCAGATGATACAACCTAAAATCTATTCATTAATCTCCTTAAGCCACAAATAATAGTCAAATTGATCATTCATATTTGATCAATTTGTATAATGTTAGATGCTCAAAGTTTTTACAAAAAAAATTAAGGTCTATATATTAAACTTGACTCGTGACAAAATCATTACATTAGCATGATTTATGGACCTAGGAAAGGTGACATGTAGATTACTTATGGATTTAAGAAAATAAGATTTAAGGGGAAACTTCACTATTCCTTATAAACACTTTAAAGCACATTAAGCCACAAAATTTTACATGCCTTAGAGATAAATGAGCCTTACAGATTTTTTCATTTGTATCATTAAGTAATTTATATCAAGGATTAAGGGGATTTTTAAGAGAATGGCTTAAGGGGATTAAATTTACCTAAAAATTTACCTTTTTGTGTACCTTTTAAGTTTATTTTTAGTATACATGTATTAAAATTACATGGTTAGATCTTAGATTTTGAAACTTGTACATGCTCAAGTTGAATGATGTACATGTGTATGTATCCTATTTTTTATTCTAAACATGTCATACGTTTAATTTAAATATTTCAAGAAATTTCTCAACATGTATAATATCTATTTTTTAATATGTTTATTTATGATTTATATAGATTCTCGAAAGTTAATTTTGTAAGTTCATATATATATATATATATATATATATATATTAAGGTTCACCTTAATCATAGATGAGTTTGACATCAATCATTTGCTCAATCCCCCACCTTCAGAACTCCACCTCCACCCCTAGGATCCAAAGAGGCTCGTTTGTGAGCTAGGATCAATGAAAACATAAAATCCATTCAAGAAAAAAATGATATAATCCAAAGTGAACTATTTATGCCACCCCACCTAGTGTGTTTTGCATCTTCAATATTGTTGTAGATGTTGTTAGGTCTATTGATGTGTACTTAGATAGTTACCGCTTATGGAGAGAGGAGAGGAGATTATCTTATTCAGATGGACTCTCCTACAAGTAAATACTTTGACTTGAAAATCACAAAATCCCATTTAGCTCCACATTTCATTGACCCCATCATCAATGAGCCAACTCCACCAAACAAAAAAAGAATATCAATTAGGCAGTGTAGACACCCTCATATGGTCAGGTATTTTTGGGAGTGGTGGTGCATGGTATTTGATCATCCACCACACACTAATTTTGATGTTCCTCTTTACTTTTTGAGAAAATTATATGCAGAGTTTGTGATGGGTTTGAAACTCAATTATTTTGATAAGAGATCATTCCAAGGTATTGATGGTGTTATTCCATAATAGAGGTTAGGGGCATAGGTTCATCCCCATCAACCCGTGACTTCTCAACCTCTTGTGGATCCTCCTTATACTATTATACCTACACCCATCCAACATTGTGTGGTGGTATCCACATTAGGAGCATTGAGTGTACTTCCTACTAGTCTCGATGATTAGAATACTTTCATGGTAGATGAGGTTACTAGTCATGACCATGGAGGAGCATCAAGTGGATTTGGTCCTAGTACCGCTCCACATGTGTTGATGCCTCACTTTTGTACTATTTTTAATCGATTATGTTATGGCCATGGCCATGGTGCATCCACTTCAGCTGCATGTGGAGCGTCTGATGACATCACTTCATATTTAGATTATCTATGTGTTGATGATCACCCTATAGATCATTCTACATAGGTATATATACGTATATTGAATTTATATAAATTTTAAGCAAATTTTTTTTAATGAACATCAAAAAAATTGTAATATTTTAGCAATAAAATTATTTGGTGTAGATGATGGACACAAGAACATCAAATTTTTCATTTGATCAATTTTTTTTTGTGTCAATACTTGTGCAACTCAGTACACCATTTAGGGTATTTGATTGATTTTTTAAATATATTAAATAAGTTTAACTTGATTTTAATTTATAATTCATTCTTGAACATGTGTGAAATATTTATGTTGGTTGAGGAAGGTCATCTGATTTCCACACTAAATCCACTAGAGGGTGTGACTAGTGCTCCTCCATTGTCAGATGTATCACATGAGCCACTCAATGTATGTGTGTTGTTTTAAAAAATTATACTTAGAAATTTGTATTTTGAATTCACTATATCAAACATGCATGTACTTATAAAAAATATATGTCTATGTAGGAAACCACCATCAAGATGGGTATTGCACACCCTATTGATCCAGGACAATTTTAGGAGTCATCGACTACATTTCAAGTTGTTTAAAAAAAAATCTATATATTCATAATTTGTAATAATTTTAAATGGATTAAACAAAAATTGGTACTTGAATTATATATTTTTTAACCTAATTTGTACACATGTGCTTTACTTGACCTTGTAGGACCTTGTTAGTGATACTTTTTATGTTGATGATGCCATGTAGCTTGTGGGGAGAGATGAGAAAAAACCAATGGTAATTTAATATTTTGATTATATTTAAAATCAACTATTATATATTTTTGAATGAATTAAAGTAAATCAAAATTGAATATATGTTAATGTGTTTTTATTTTACTTCTATAGCATGAGACAAGTCCCAACCTACCCATAGCACCTATAGCAGCACATGTAGAGCAAGACATTAGAGGAGATGAGAAACTTCATATGATAATTTTCATAAATTAAATTAAATAATTTTAAATCTAATTTCAAGTTTCTTTCTCTTTTATAGAATGATTTGGATAATCCTAGTTTGTGTGGATTAAATAGGACTCTTGATTTTAGGGATGATAAGAGTCAGGTCTCATTTATACTCATGTTTTATTACATTTCATGTGGACTAGAGATATATATTTTTTAGTCCATTTCATGTTTTAGTGCATTCTAAACATGGACTAGAGCTTTATATGTTTTAATACACTTCATGGACTCTATATACATGTTTTAGTATTTTGATATTTCTTGGACTAGATCTATATGTCTCAATATTTCATGGAGTCTATATACAAGCTAGATTATATACATATGTTTTACTATTTAATGGACTTTATTAATTTTAGTATTTTATGGACTATAATTTTTTTAGTAATAAACATGTACATTTATGCATTTTAACTTGAATAAATTAGTTAGATATAATTTATGTCCATTAAAATCATAATTTGAATCATGTGATGAATGTGATCAAAGTATGTCTCATATGATCACATTAGATAGATATAATTAGGATCTATGAATTAAGGTCCTAGGAAAAATGATGGCTTAAAGGGTCCTCATAGGATGGCTTAAGGGGTCCTAAAATAATTCAAATAGAAGGGCAAGGGAGGCCCTAGGTAATATGAAAAACTTATATACTAATAAAGAAACTTATATACAAGTTTATCATTAATTTTAACCCAAATTTTTCATTCCATGTCATTTATTTGATGAACTAATCAAAAGGAAAATTCAAATTAAAAAATCCATCATTGCTAAAGGGGAAGTTTAGCTTTGTTGAAAGGATAAAAACCTAAATGAAACTATAGAGATAAGGATGTTAACGAAACAAAGAATCTAAGGATAAATTATGTTGCAACTATAGAGACTAAGGATAAAGGGATCGAATTTGGTGAAGTTTCCCAAGGAAACCAAATTTAATAGTAGTATACATATTAATGTAATTTTTTTATGATAATTTATGAGTGAAAATGATATGCAATTCATAAACTATTAAAGTGCAAGATTACAAGAAATCAATAGATATAACATGTTATTGATCATAGCTCAACCATTATAAAGTGATTATACATTCAAATTTTAAGTTTCAAAGTAGGAAAAGATGCACACAATGAACAAAATAAATTGAATATAGATTTTTTATATAAAAGTGTAGAGTAATTGTGTATGTGCATATATAAATTTGGCACATATGTCAACTCAAAACAATATTTACAAAATACAATGTACATCTCAAATAGCTATGCCATGTCAAGAAAATTCTAAACTTATGGTGGATCATCAAAATATATCCTCTTCACACCACCTGATATCAAAATGACAATAAATCAATTTTAACTATGTATATAAGCGATTAAATATATAAAACTATGTATACTAACCTGTATTTACTTATTCCATTATACCATCTACATCCTCTCTCTTTTTTCTCAAAGTGTAGAGTAGGAAAAATTATCCCTTTTTCACACTTAATTTTGGAATAATTAGTATTCAATTGAGACTAAGGTTGCCTTGATTTAGTGTTGTAATGTGTTTTACACATTCACATTAAGTTTAGGGCTCTTATAAACTAAATGGACCTAATTGCGCCTTATTTAGGGTGTTGTAAAGTGTGTCTTTACACTTTCACACTAATCTAGGGATTTATTAATTAATTTGGATTATCTATGCCTTATTTGGTTCTATTTTGCATCCACAAGCCTTATTAATTATATCTTTATGTGGATAATCCTGGCACGTATCAAATAACCAATCATAATTCAATGTTTTGGATCATGTGTTCTAGAACTAGTGATCTGGGACTCATATGCCACCTTGGGTGTATGAGTCCCACCTAGGTCTTGGGACCTAATTTTAAATTTCACATTAAACAAGACACTCCTAGAAATCTATGTCTTGAGTTTTAGCTATTGGGACTCATACACCACAACTAGCGTATGAGTCCCACTCTAACCAGGACCTATTTTGAATTCAATTCTTGGTGGGATTTCATTATCCTAGATCTGATGTTGGCTTGTAGTGTTGTAATTTCAAGAATTTTGGCATAAACAAGTATAACTACTAACTTAGTGCACATAATTTTTCTTAACAAGACCTAGCAATCTTGAGTTAAGAATCCCAAGATTTCACAAGAGTATTATCGAGCATTCAAGAGCATTCAAGGGTAAATTTGAAGAATATTATTGGAGTAATTCAAGATCCATTATCATGTCAAAGGCTTGATGCATCATGGATGTGGTTTTGAGCTAATGTTGTGATGTATTGTTCAAGATCAATTCAAGTATTTGAAGGCATTATCTTTCATCATGAATCATGATCAAGATTTACATCCATTGAGGCCACTTCATGCTTGTTTATAGATCTACGAGGTTTCAAACAAGGTTCTATTGTTTCATCTTATGTTTCATGTTTCATTCCATTCATGTTTTATTTCTCATTAAGGTTTGATTACCAAAATGGGGTTTGATCAAGGAAAACTCCCATCCCCTAACACAAAAACATTTTTTCTCTCTCTTTATGTGATTGCAAGTTCATAGGTTGAAGAAAAAGTGGATTTGAAGCCTTCAAAAGTGCCAAAATGACAAAGTTGAAAAATTTGTCAAACTTATCATGAAAATTTGTCAAGGCTTACGAAAACTTAGATCTAGAGCAAGATATTAAACCTATCTATATTAAACCAATGGGAAAGTGCTTATTTAATCCATCTTCAAAGGCTCACAAATTTTCACTTCAAAATTCTACTCTTGGGACACTTTGCAACAGTTTGGGTGTATGAGTCCTACTACACCATTTTTACCAATCTTAAGCAAATCCAGACCAGTCACCAAGAGGTTACAGATCCTACCTAAAAACCCTATACTAATTCTAAATATCCCCTACTAGCATATGAGTCATAGTGTGCATTAAAAGTAAGATTTTTGGGAGTGTAGACCTTGTTTTGAGCTTCTTTAGTATTCCAAGTTCCACTCTCTCCTTTCTCAATTAATTGTTCTAATTTTCAATTCCATATCTTGAGTTGCATAGTTAGGTTTACATATCATTGCATTTATTTCATTCCAAGACTTTGCTTGGTGTTGAACCCCCTTTTAATATTTAATCACACCCCTAGGACACCCTATTGTAGATCTCTTTTCCTAATTCCATCCTTAGATTGAGATCTCTAAGGTTTCATTAAATCAAACTTGAAGGAAATTGGTGGAGGAACACTAATCCCCCTTTAGTTCTATCTCGCAAAACATAGAGCACCTATTTTCTTCATTTCATTTTGGTTAACCTATCCTTTGGACACCTTATTTTCTAATTTGGAGAGCATCATAGTCCTAGATCTAGCTTACATTAACTTTACTTTAGGTCTTGCATTAGTTAATTTGCATTTAAGGCTTCTAAATCTTGCATTAATGAAAGTGCATATAGGTTGATTTTTGCATCTTGGATCATTCAATTTCACTGAAATTCTACAATTGCAAAGAGTCAAGTCAACATAAAAGTTATAAACCTTAGAATCAACTCAAAATTTGTTGAATTCGGTGTAAAAACCCTAACTAGGACTCATTCACCCCTCTGGATGATTTAGTCCATGTACATATTGTTTTTCCTAATTTCTAGGAATTCTGTGTTGTGTATTTTTTAGCATTTGAACCCTTCAAAAATCCTAACTGGGACTCATACACCCCTCTGGGCGATTTAGTCCTAGATCAAACCTAAAACTACCTTTTACAACATTAAAAACCTTGTTTTTGTACTTCCTAAGCTTGTTGGTAACCTATAGTATCAGTTTGGAAAGCTTCAAGAACTTTTGTTTTATGCATCTAGGTCAGAAACATCAATTTAGGGTAGTCATTTTTGAATTCTTCCTAATCATTTTAGTAGCAAAAACCATTATATCTAAGAATTTTTACATTTATGAAACTTTGCATAATATGGATAAAAGTATTTTTCACTTTTTCATACACAATGTTTACATTCATGAAGCTTTGCATAAATTTGATAAAAGTGCTTTTCATTTTTGGATACACATTGTTTACATTCTTAAAGCTTTTCATAAATTGGATAAAATTACTTTTCATCTTTGGATATACATTGTTTACATTCTTGAAGCATTGTGTAAGATGGTTAGAAGTACTTTTCATTTTCGGTCAAACAATGTTAGTATCTTACCTTTCTAAGCACGCTAAGAAAAAATTTATCTATCCCCCTTATTTAGTGAAAGAGAATACAATGGAAAATCATAATAATCATATTTTTTCTTCTCCTAATATCTCTCCTATTTGTGAAGAAGATATTTTGGTGTTAGAAGAACCAATCAATGAGAGTTTTGAGAATCCTAGTTATTTCTCTCCCCCTACCTCTCTTATTGGGCAAGACATTACTGAACAAGATGACACAACCATAGGTAACCATGACAATCGCATAACACAACAAGAAGAGACCATTGATACCTACCTACATGTTGCTTCAACTATTCTACATTCATCTAGCAACATCTTCCCTATTTGTGACAATGTTTTAGTGAAAGAGGATGCAATTGTAAATGAGGAGGATATGTTGGTGTTAGATGAGAAAATCTTTAAGATCTATGACAACCAATTTATTTTTATTGGCCCTACCTATCCTATTTTGGAAGACATTATGGTACAAAGGAATGTAATCATAGATGACCATGATAATAATACTTGTTCTTCTCCTAATATCTCTCTTATTTGTGAAGAAGATATTTTGGTGTTAGAAGATCAAAGCAATGAAAGTTATGAGAATCTTATTTGTCCCTCTTCCCCTAGGGAAAACATTAGTGAACAAAAGAATACCATCATTGATAAGAAATAAAAATTGACCATTAATGATTCCCCTACTTGTGATGAAGTTATTTTAGAAGAACCAAACATTGAATGTCATGAACATCTATTTTTTAACTCTCCTACTAGGGAAGATATCATGGTTGAAGAAACTAAGAACATTGACACATGTCTTTCAAACACTAGTAATGAGGCTTACTTAGATGAAGATGATGAAGTGACATTAGTCTCTCCTTCACTAAGAGAAGTTAATATTATTCAACCTCAACTCATCCTTTACCCACTTTCACACAAACCTCAAACTCAAAACAAACCCATTTTCATCCTCGGACCACCTAAGAATTATTTTTCACAGCAATCAAATTATAACACCATTTATCATACATATAACACTAGAAATAATTCATAACTAAGAAAAAACCTTCAACATCCCTCACATTGCCTAATCCTATATTTCCTGATCCTCCTTGTTTGCCTTTACATAATGAAAAGGAGTATAATCTTGTTAAACAACTAAAGAATATTTTTTCTAAGATATCCTTATGGGATCTAATTCAAGCCTCCCCTCATTATCATAACATGATTCAAATTTCCTTACAACAATTTCCTACTCCTCCTAATGTGAAATCAAATGATGTGACAGCCCAAATTCAATTTATAACACCAAACAACGTATACATTACTTTTCATCAACATGATCTACCTCCCTTGGAGATAAAAAAATGATGCCTTCATGATAAAAGCTATATATAATAGGAGTGGGATAAAAATAACCCTTGTTGAAAATGTCTCATCCCTTAATGTGTGGAGTGTAACCATTTTGGATAGACCTGGTGTGGATAAATCAAGAATTGAACCCGATTCCTTATCAATTCAAGGATTTGACAATGTAGAAAAACAACCGCTTAGTGTGATCACTTTCCCTATTACAGTTGGAAAGGCCACACTACAAATTCTCATCCATGTAATGCCTCATGATCTTTCATAAAATATCCTTTTAGGAAGACCTTGGATTCATGAGATGCATTTGGTACCTTCAACCCTTAATTGTATCATGAAATATGTCTATAACAACAAAGTGTACCAAATTGAAATAGTCCCTGAACTAGAAATTTGTTTGAACATTGAGAAAGGCAAGAAAAATCATTTGAAAATATTGACACCAACAACAAAAGTGGAACTTGTGCAAGAAAAAGATAAAGAAAAACATATTGAGGAAGTCACAAAGCTATTAGAAGATGATTGGGGTTCCTTAAATTTCACAACATTCATGGGAGAATACAAAATCACAACAAAAAATTATGAAAAGGGAAAAGAAGAAGTGGTAATGTCAACACAAAATTTGGAAGACCCTTCAAAAGCATCTACTTCAACCACTTTAGGAGAAAAGAAAATATACATAAAAAAGTTTGATGTATTTAATTATGAGCAACCACTAAATCAAAAACATATAAAAAAGCTTTATGGAAAGGTTATGAACTCATGAAACAACTTGGATATATTGGAAAAGGATGTGGTGCTAGAGAACAAGGTATTTGTCTCCCTATACAGCCTAATATGCAAGAGAAGACTAGTGGTCTTGGTTATTGTCCCTCAAAAGAAACAAAAAATCCTTCACTCAATATCAACACTCTTACAAAAGATCCTTCTAAGACAACTTTAACATTAGTGCATCCTGAACTGATAGACACTAGTTGTCTTGAGTATTATCCTTGAAATAAATGAAAGAAACAAAGAAACCTTCGCTTAATAACAATTTCATTACACAAAAAACTAATAATTTGAATTTGATAGATTTTACACCCTCCTGTAAAGGAGAGTACAAAATCCTACAATCTAAAGAGTCTTGTGTAAGTATGACATCTTGTACTAAGCAAGAGATATATTTGTCGCAAAATAAAGGAACATGTTTCATTGATCAAGAGGGTATCTTGTCGAGACACCTCGAAGATCATTTGATATCTCTCCCTCCAAGAACACAAAAGAAATTTTACTATAAGAGTTCATTTTGTGCATACCATAGAGGTCATAGTCATTCTACTCGTGAATGTAAGGCTTTGAGTAACAAAATTCAACATCTTAAGGATTGTGGCGCTCTTCCTTGTGTTGAAGCACCTAGTTCCTCTAATTGATACTAATTTTCAAGTTTCTCATAAAAAATCTCGGCTCACCCTTGTCTTGCACTAAGTGGGGGCAAGGGGGTTAAGTAGCCTTGTCCTCATATGTAACTTGTTGGTGTCTCTTTTGGCTAGTTGACCGACTTCCATGTATATATATAAGAGAAATCTTGGGATGTGGATGAAATGCCTTAAGTTGGCTTGCATGTGACGTATTGAGTTTTGGGGGAAATCCCTTATTCATCATGTAGTTTCATTTGGGAACATATGACTTGGAATAGGGCTTTCCGAATAAGCTCTCATGTCTTCTACTTTAAAGAAATTTCTCATAGCAATGGTGTTAGCAACCACTTTAAAGTGGGGGCATAAATTGACACTCATATTTCATTGTGTGATTTTTATTTCTTCTTATGATGCATCATTAGGTTTGATCTCCTCCAAGAGCATGAAATATCTTTGATTTACCCTCTCTTGGATACATTAGGCACAATGTTCCATAAGAAGAGACCTTACATGAACTAATAAAAATCCCTTTGAACATACCTTACACTATTTTTTATTTATGATAACTTTTATATGGCCACTTTGCATAACATATTTTGCTTTCCTATGGAGCCATCCTAATTTTTCATGACTATCAAGCATATAAAGTTTTTCTTTCATCATGAATCATGTTGTTTGTGTTGTGGCACCTTATCAAAGTTATCAAGAGGTATAGTTTTGGTATGGTTAGTGTATGGTAGCTAAACTTAGGCATCACTTTCCCATAGCCACATCCTTATGTGTGAGAGCACATACTAGTTGTGTGTGTATGTGTCTCACCTCTTTGGATACTCACCCAGTGGACAACCTAAAGTTTCATTTCCTCAAAGTGAGCATGAATTTTTGGACAAATAGCTTAGATTTGATCCACATCACATTGGAAAAATGGTCAAGGCTTTATCCACCACTTTTTTTTTTTTGTTTTATTTTTTTTGTGTTTCTTCCTTTTAATCATTGGCATTGTATGTTTGTGTATCTCGATGTTGCATATAATACACCTTGTGTGTGTCCCTTTGTGCTTATGTTGGTTTGATGTAGGATCTTTGATCTCGGGAGCTTGAACACCTCATGTGATCTTTGTTATCCTAGACCATCCACATTGGTACTCCTGGACCCCTCTTGAATGTCTACTTTAGTGTAAATTTGAAGCAAGTTTCTCCTCCCACTAAAGTGGGGGATAAATGTAGTGTAGGAAAAAGTATCCCATTTTCACACTTAATTTGGGAATAATTAGTATTAAATTGAGCCTAAGGTAACCTTGATTTATTGTTGTAATGTGTTTTACACATTCACATTAAGTTTAGGGCTCTTTTAAACTACATGGACCTAATTCTACATTATTTTGGGTGGTGTAAAGTGTATATTTACACTTTCACACTAATCTAGGGCTTATTTATGCCTTATTTGTTCTTATTTTGCACCCACAATCCTTATTAATTGCATCTCTTTGTGGATAATCCTGACACTTATCAAATAACTTATCATAATTCAATGTTTTGGGTGTTCTAGATCTAGTGATTTTGGATGCATACGTCATCTTGGGTGTATAAGTTCCACCTAGGTCTTGGGACCTGATTTCAAATTGCACATTAAACAAGACACTCTTAGAAATTTGTCTTAGGTTTTATCTATTGGGACTCATATGCCACAACTGGTGTATGAGTCCCGCTCTAACCAAGACCTATTTTGAATTTAATTCTCGGTGAGATTTCATTATCTTAGATTTGATGTTCACTTGTAGTGTTGTAATTTCAGGAATTTTGGCATAAAAAAGTATAAATACTAGATTTTTTCATATAATTTCTCCTAACAAGACCAAGAAATATTGAGTCAAGCATCCTGATACTTCACAAGAGTATTATAGAGAATTCAAGAGCATTCAAGGGTAGATTTAAAGAAGATTATTGCAGCAATTCAAGATCCATTATCATGTCAAAGGCTTGATGCATCATGAATGTGGTTTTGAGCTAATGTTGTGATGTATTGTTCAAGATCAATTCAAGTATTAAAAGCATTATCTTTCATCAAGAATCATAATCAAGATCTACATCCATTGAGGCCACTTAATGCTTTTTTGTAGATCTACAAGGTTTTAAACAAGGTTATATTGTTTCATCTTATGTTCCATGTTTCATTTTTCATTAAGGTTTGATTACCAAAATAGGGTTTGATCGATTAAAACCCCCATTCCCTAACAAAAATACACTTTTTCTCTCTCTTTGTGTGATAGCAGGTCCATAGGTTGAAGCAAAAGTGGATTTGAAGCCTTCAAAAGTACCAAAATGACAAAGTTACAAAAGTTGTCAAAGTTGTCATGAAAAGTTGTCAAGGCTCATGAAAACTTATATCTAGAGCAAGATATCAAACCTATTTACATGAAACCAATGGGAAAGTGCTTATTTAATCCATCTTTATAGGCTCACAAAATTTTGCTTCAAAATTATACTCCTAGGAAACTTCATGAAAAAATGGGACAATTTACAATAGTCTAGGCGTATGAGTCCCAGTACACCATTTTTACCAATGTTTAGCAGATCTAGACCAGTCACCAAGAGGTTGCAGATTCTTCCCAAACACCCTATACTAGGACTAAATCACCCCTACTAGCGTATGAGTCCTAGTATGCATTAAAATTCAAATTTTTGGAGTGTAGACCTTGTTCCAAGCTTCTTTAGTTTTCCAGGTGCCCCTCTGTCCTTTCTCAATTCATTCTTCTGATTTTTCAATTACATGTCTTGAGTTGCATAGTTAGGTTTACATATCATTGTATTTCTTCCATTCCAATCCTTTTCTTGGTGGTGAACCCCCTTTTAATCTTTAATCACACCCCTAGGACACCCTATTGCAGATCTATTTTCCTAATTGTATCCTTAGATTGAGATCTCTAGGGTTTCCTTGAATGAAACTTGAAGGAAATTGGTGGAGGAACCCTAAAACCCCTTTAGTTCTATCTCTCAAAAACATAGAGCACCTATTTTCTTCATTTCACAAAGTATGTGATGAATGTGATGATGGATTAAGGATACAATATGACAAT
The DNA here is from genome assembly GCA_007258455.2 of Sequoia sempervirens. Classification (NCBI taxonomy): domain Eukaryota; kingdom Viridiplantae; phylum Streptophyta; class Pinopsida; order Cupressales; family Cupressaceae; genus Sequoia; species Sequoia sempervirens. The sequence goes on from VDFB02173971.1 coordinate 69,159, forward strand.
AAATCAATTTTAACTATGCATATAAGCAATATAAATATCATCAAAACATGTATTTAAATATATAAAACTTAAACACAATTAAGAGATGGAAGCTAATGGCCATCTGTGAGAACCTACGGAAGCTAGGGTTTTTTCTGGGTTGGGAAGAGATTCTCAACGAAAATCCCATGGTTTTCGGCTTGAGGGAGGCTATAGCAGAAAGAACATTGGCCAAGGTTCCAAAAAAACAAATGCAGAGCAGTTTACAAGCCACAGTAGTGACGATTTTAGGCAGAAGGATGGAGACCGGTCTGCATTGTGAGATAAAAACAAAGGTCAATTGGCATATTTTAATGCAGGGGTCATTGAAGTTGAAGGATCCAAGGTACTCAAGATTAGGAGGAAGCTTGTAGAACAATTTCAGAAAATAAAGCTCTCAAATAAAGCAATGAAGGAAAAGAAAGGAGGGGAATCTATCTTTCCCCCTTCATCCAAGGCAATCACAATGGTGCTAGATGACGAATTGGAACAAGAGGTTATTTTTAATGAGAAATTTTTTGCTAGGTTAGGTTTGATTGGGAAATTCAGGGGCTTTTGGCCAAGATTGTTTGACCTCCATCAGTGGATTTCTAATCACTGGAAGTCTAATCTAGAAGGGTGTGTCCAAATCTACACCATGGCTAAAGGTTTCTTAATTGTGGTTTTTGAAAAGGAGAAGGACAAAAACAAGATCCTCTATGATTATCACTGGGATTGGGAAGAAAAATACACATTGTTGCTAAAGCCTTGGCACCTAGCTTTGAACCCATCCTCTGAAGTGTTTGAGTGGGTTCCTCTCTAGGTATGACTCCCTAATTTTCCTTTACAATTTTTATTTGATTCTTTCCTAGATGTTGTAGGGAACTCTTTAGGAAGCTTATTAATGGTGGTTGAAGGGTCCCCAAATCTTCTACATTCTAATTTTGTACAGATTTTGGTGGAAATGGATGTATCTATGGAGCTTCCAGAAGAAATATGGTTGAAAACCTCGAAAGGATGTTGGGTGCAACCCCTAGATTATGAGGGGGTACCCTTTAGGTGAAGAATCTATTATAGAATAGGGCACTTGGCTGCTCAATGTGCCAAAAATAGAACAAATAAATTTGCTTCATGGTGGAAAGATATTGTGCTTCAACACTACACAGTGGAGAAAGAGAAGGAGAAGCAGGAGCAAGGGAGCCCTCAGGTGAAAGGAAGGGACGAGGAGGTTCAGGCACCTGGAGCTTTGGGACAGGAAGGGAAGACTAATGTAAATGATACAACAAAGGAGGAGCAGTAACAGATTATTGAAACCCCATTGCATGAAGGAATTCCAATAGTGAATAGTGATAATGGTGGTATACTTGAAGAAGAAAAGGATTCCAAGAATGGGGTAGCAACATCAGATTGTGGGGAGAAAAAAGGTGGGGTAAGGCCACAAGAGAAACAATCTGGGAAACAGAAGGCTGTTACATAGAGCCAACAAGAAATCAACTCTGTGAATGAAATCCCACATAGCCCTAAAGAAAAAACTTTGAAATGGCAGAGGGAGGCTACAAGGGTAGAAGATGGGTGGCAAAAAGTTAAAGGATGGAAAGCAAAGAAAGTTCAGAAGAAATATTTTGCAATGGTCTTTCAGTCTCAGACGAAGGGAAAACCAAGTAATGCTCCAATTTTGTGACCTAGTAATGGGTTGCTTTTAGGGGTTGTTGGTGTTTAGTTGGGTCTTTCCAGGGTTTGCAAGTGAAGTCCTTACTGCTATAATAAAACTTTATTTGAATTGTTTATTGTATGAATAGAAGGTAGAATTAGGGGGGTTTTCCAAGGAGTTATGGATTAGTGGAAAAGGGATTTTAAATAGCGTAGTAACACAAACTGAGATGTAATTTGTTCTTTATTAATAAAATTCACTCTATTACCGATTAAATATATATATATATATATAACTTTATATACTTACCTATATTTACTTATTCCATTGTACCATTTGCATCCTCTCTTTTTGGTCTCAAAGTATGTCTCAAAGTCTGTGATGAATGTGATAATGGATTAAGTATATAAAATGACAATAAATCAATTTTAACTATGTATATAAGCAATATTAATGTCATCAAAACATATATTTAAATATATAAAACTATATATACTTACTTGTATTTACTTATTCCATTGTACCATTTGCATCCTCTCCTTTTTGTCTCAAAGTATGTGATGAATGTGGTGATGGCTTAAGGGTGCAAAATAACAATAAATCAATTTTAACTATGTATATAAGCAATATCAATATCATCAAATCATGTATTTAAATATATAAAACTATATATACTTACTTATATTTACTATTCCATTGTACCATATGCATCCTCTCTTTTTTGTCTCAAGTTATGTCTCAAAGTATGTGATGAATGTGATGATGGCTTAAGGATATAAAATGACAATAAAATTTTTTTAACTATGTATATAAGCAATATTAGTATCATAAAAACATGTATTTAAATATATAAAACTATATATACTTGTACTTGTATTTACTTACTCCATTGTACCATCCGCATCCTCTTTTTTTGTCTCAAATATGTGATGAATGTGATGATGGATTAAGGATAAAAAATGACTAAATCAATTTCAATTATGTATATAAGCAATAAAAATATCATCAAAACATGTATTTAAATATATAAAACTATATATAATTACTTGTATTTACTTATTCCATTGTACTATTTACATCCTCTCTTTATTACAATGCATCTATAATTGTCTCACGTTCTTCCATAAAAATTTCCCATAACTCTTTATTAGCAAGTCTCCCACGATACCTCACTAGTTTTATGTTTTTTGACACAACCAAATGTGAATAGTGTATAATCTTATTATACATTTTATAATCTTCAAATGCAAGCAAACCATTCTTCCTTGTTAGATATTTTCATAGCCAAGTGCCAGCAACCACCACCAAACCTATTGGATAGTGATAGTCATCATCATTTTCTCGACGTTTAATTAACTTATGTTTAGTCTCAACACATCGAGCCAACCAATAATTTGTTTCCTCTTCATTCTCCTTAGGTGAAACAACAGCATGCACAATGTCGTACAAACAAAATTTAATTCCATAACTTGTGTGGTCAATAAAATTTGACCAATCTACACACATACATTCATATATATAATTATATATATTACAAAATAGTAATAAAGAAAAATAAAATGAAATAAATTAAATTAAATTACCTTCTTGTACAAGTTCTAAAACATGATCATATTTATCTGATGCAAACACTTGATCATTGTCTTCAATTGTTGTCTTATATTGATCATGTGTTTGTGCAAGTGTCAACGATCTTTTCTTCCACTCTTCAACCCATTTGATATTTTCACATGCTTCCCAATCACATGAAATACAATACTAACAAAAACATGCAAGATCCCTCATCTAGATAGTCTATGTACTTTCATTTGAACTCTTAAATGAATGACATTTTGTTGATACACTAAATGTCTCACAATTAAGTTTAGGTAGAATGTTCTCTTCTACAACTAACAAAAAGAATCATTGAATTGTAGAGTTCTCACTTGATCTTGTAGATAATTTTGATTGCACCGATCCACAATCACATGTGCACCTTTAGATTTTACTACATTCTCAAATTTCAACTAGTCTCTAGCAAGAATTATTTTAACACATGCACCAGCTCCATCATGTTCTCCTTTACCATGTCTAGCTTCAAAAAACTCCACATATGTTGGATATTATTTTCCTTATGAACCCTACTTATCCAATAAAACATTTGAGCATTCTTGAATTGTCTTGTACAATTATCTGACCAGATGTTATGTCATTGGATTCCTCTTTCCCTTAAATTTATATAAAATATATTGAAACAATATTGAACAAACTCTGACGAGTGTAACCGGTTATCACTCAAATAGAAAAAAATTATCATCCTTTGTACTATCATTTGCATGTTTGTATAAAATATTCAAACAAACATAGCCATCTGCACTGAATTATAATATTGAGATTGAGTTTCCTCTTGTGGAGCAAGAGTATAGTTTTCTACAAAATCAACCACTAATATTATAGTTCCAACTAGAAATGTGTTTCTACATGTGTGAAATTTCCCATCAAGCCATCAGGCATGTTGAGAGTGTTTCACATATTTTGGTACAATATTACTCTTAAATTTTGATATGAATGCATGTACACTAATTTTTTTTGTGATTAAATCACAATACTTTCCATTTTTTCCATCCTTTGAAGAATACTCAACATTCTTAAATATTTTAACATCCACTAATTGTTGTCTAAAATAATTTTCAATACTTTCATGCATACATTCTCCTAACAATGAAAGATTGCCACAATAGTGCATTGTCGAGAAATACATGAAAATAATTAAAATAATTTCCCTTTAGATCTTTCACAAAACAAACCTACTATAAAATCCTTGATTATTTTAGGTGGCATATTAATACCATATTCTTGCATAATCATGTTAGTATGTAAAGTATAATGTATATATCAAAAAACATCATAATAATAATGAAATTGCACATGCATTTTACAACAACAATAGATTTGTTGCAACAATAATAGATTTTTTGCTTATTAATTTTTACATACCAAGGTTTACATTTCTCAAATGATTTTTGACTTATAGTAATATTTCTATGTAACAATTTTGGACCTCATTCTCAATTTTAAAACATCTCTAGCATTAGATTATACGCTTGTATTATCATGCCAATAAATTTCAACCAAAGATTTGATTTCAATATTCAATTTCATGTCAGACCTTGGGAGTCGACCACTAAAACTCCAACACTAGTTGATTGGATCATTTTCAATACTTTCTCTTCTCTTTTCCAATCTTACCAATGTTTTAGGATGTATATTTAGAATTCCACTAATTTTTCTTAACATTCTTTTATCCAAAGTTGATTTATTCACTATAGAAGTTATAGCTTGTAATGTCGCATTCCTATGTTTAAATTGACTCTTCTTTCCAATAGACTCAATGGAACTTGCAACATTAGATATAGCATGTTTAAGTGATTCATCTTTTTTCTGGATTCACAAAAATGCCTAACTTTTTCATTACTTTTCTCATTTTTCACATTCTCATCAATTGCATCATGAGTTGACATTGAAATGATAGTTTTTTTTATTAGAAAATTGTTTATATAGTCTATTGATGTATGTTCTTATTTTTCTCCAAGAAATCTTACCAAGAAGATTATCTAAAACATTACTTTCAATTTAAAAAAAAAAAATACTTTCTTTTTTTTAATAAAAAGTGGGGTAAAAAATTATTAAAAAATCAAGAAGTACATAAAAACCAAGATACAACTAGGGAGCCATAGAAGGAGCCAATTACATATTCTTTTCCTCCAAATTCACCCCATAATCCAAGGGAAAAAGGCCCCATTCCCTTACATTCCATCCTTCCTCATGCTTTGAAGCCCACTTGTCCATGAAATCCACCACTTTGTTCCACTCCCTAAGAATATGATGAAAATACATAAACTCCAAAGAGCTACATAAGCTCAAAACCTACTTAACCACCACAACGAATTGCTAACTATCTCCTTCCAACCTTCACTCATTTAACATATCCACAACAATCTATGAATTAGATTCACAAATAATTTATCTCCAACCGAGGGATCACCCTCTTTCCATTACATGAATAATAGCAAGGGACTCCATAAGATTATTGGCATGTTTCCCTGTATACATAGAAAAGAGAAACATCGTACCTCCTCCACTATCTCTGTCAATGCCACAAATCCCTGCATGCCTAGGTTTTCCTTTAGAGGATCCATTAGTATTCACCTTTAGGAAACCACTAGGTGGGGGAGTCACACTTACCCTCCCACTGATTTTTCTTCTTGGTATGGTGAGGCCTACTACTAAGAGGGGAACCTAGCCCACCAACATCCAAATTGAATTTACTTATGATAGGCATATCATATGGAATCGTAGTCTTAGATAAAATGCATTTTGCATAAATGGTCTCCTAAACCCTACTAATAAGATTACTTTATATTGTGAGCTAATCCTCATAGTTTTTTTTTCCCTTCTTGGGTTTTCCATGTAAATCTGGTGTTTCTTTGTGCATGGTGTTGCTTTTGTTTTCTTTTTGTTATCTAATTTCACGATAAATCATTCTAATAGATTAAGGGTTAATTGAATTAATGTGGATTTGAATGTTTATGGGGGTTTTGAAGTTTTAAGGTACAACTGATTCACCCCCCTCTCAATTGTCTTGTGCATTCGCCAATTGGTATTAGAGAAAGGTACCTTGGAAGAAATCTTAACCACCTAAGGCAGATCTAGTTTGGCACAAAGAAATATTTTCCTTTGTTTGATGGATCAAATTATGCATTTTGGAAGATAAGGATGGAAGGTTTTTTGGTTTCTCTTGGATTAGAAATATGTAAGTCTATTGAGACTAGATATACTATATCTACAAATGGTCCAAAGACTAATTATGATATCAAGGCCTATGAAAACAATGGTAAGGAAAGGTATGCTATTTTAAGTGTTCTTGATAATTTTGAATTAGTGGAAGTTATGAATCTAAAAAATGCTAGAGAAATTTGGGTAAAGATCAAGCAAGCTAATATGTAGAATCTAAAGATCATGTTTGAGACCCTGTGAATGTTTGAAGATGAAAACATCACAAGCTACTTGTAGAAGATTGATGAAGTTTTCAATGGCATTAGAGGTCTTAGTGGAGAACTAAAAGAAGAAGTGGTAAAGAAGGTACTCAGAACTCTTCCTAAATCTTATAGTCATAAAGTTTCTACTATTTAGGAATTACAAAACTTGAACCAATATACTAGAGACCAATAGTATGGTTCTTTAACTTCTTTTGAAATGAGAGAATTTGGTACAAGTAATGCAAAATTTGAGACTGCTTTTAAGGCTAGAAAATCAAAGAATACTATGGAATTAGATTAGGAGGATCTTGATGATGTAGGAGCTAACTTTGTGAGAATAATGAAAAAGGGTACTAGAAAGTATAGGGGTAAGCTTCCTTTCAAAAAAATTAGTTGTGGAAATATAGGTCATTATGCTTCAAGATGTCCAAACAAAGCTTTGAAAAAAATAAGGAGAACAAAGGTAAGATGATTAAGAAAATTTATTATGTTAGAGAATATGCAAGTATATCTGATGATGAATTTGATTATGGAGATTATGAGGATGGTGAATGTTTTCTCATGGCTTTAAAGATGAAACTAATTCTGCTAGCTCTGAGAAATCTTTGTAGGAAAGGGCTCTAGAAGAAAGTACTAATATTGAAGGCACTTTGTTTCTGCATGCTAGACAGGAGAAGAATTATTGGATCATTGATAGTGGATGCTCTAATCATATGACCAGTTACAAGAGTAAGCTTTTTAAACTTGAAAAATATAAAGGAGGACTAGCTAGGTTTTGTGATGATACATCTACTAAGATATGTGGAAAAGGTTCTATAAGTTTTGATGGCAAGAATAATATTGATGATGTTCTTTATGTTAAGGGTTTAAGATATAACCTCTTGAGTGTTGGACAAATGTGTAGCAAAGGATACAATCTTATGTTTCAGGATGATGGTTGTGAGATCAGAAAAGGCTCTAGAACTACAATTATTGTTGGAAGAAGGATAGCTAGAAATGTCTATCAGCTCAAAGGTATTGATGATTATTGTTTCATGAATCAATGAGAGTTGACTATGGCATAGAAGAATGTTTCAAAAAACAATTGATAGCCTAGTGAGAATAAGTTCAATTCAAGTTGTGAGAGATTTTCTAAAGATTACAAATCCTATCATTGTTGTTTATTAGCAATGTCAAGTTGGAAAGAAAGCAAGAAGAAGTTTCAAATTCAAAGAATAATCTTCTACTGGACTATTGGAATTGGTGCATAGAGATCTTTGTGTTCCTAACAGGGTAAGAATTTTTCAAGGTGACAAATATTTCATACTATCAATTGATTGATGATTATTCTAGAATGACATGGGTTACTTTTCTTAATGAAAAATTAGAAGCTCTAGATAAGTTTAAAGAATTCAAAGTTATGGTTGAGAATGAAATGGATATGAAAATAAAATATTTGAGGTTTGACAGAGGTGGAGAGTTCACCTCCAATGAGTTCAATATATTTTGTGAGAATCATAGAATAAAGAGGCATTTATCTACCCCTAGGACTCCTCGGTAGAATGGAGAGGTTGAAATAAAGAATAGGACTCTTCAAGAAGTTGCAAGGACAATGATGAAAGAAGAAAATCTATTGGAGAAAATAACACAAAGACTCCCTATGAGCTATTGTATGGAAGGATTCCTACTATCAAATACTTCAGAGTGTTTGGAAGAAAATGCTATATCAGAAGAGATGAAGAAAAATTAGGAAATTTTGATGCAAGGTCTAATGAAGGTATCTTTCTTGGATATTCTACTAAAATCAAAGCTTACCAGTGCTACAAAAAGAGGATCAGAAATATTGTTGAGAGTGCAAGTGTCAAGGTTGATGAAGACTTATTGAAGAATTCAATGGTGATAGATGGATATGAATCAGATGAGTCTTCTTGCATAGAAGGAGAAAAATCTAAGGAAAAAAGAAGTGTAGATTGAAGAGGAAGATGCTCCGAAAAGGATTCCTAAAAATCCTAAGTATGTGCAAAAGAATCATTCTAAAGAATAGATCATTGGTTATAAGAGAAAAGGTGTACTGACAAGAAGGAAATTTGTTAAAGATGGGTAAATCTATATTTAATTTTTGAAGTTGGACCTAAAATAGTGATTGAAGCATGCAAGTATGAGTGTTGGATCAAGGATATAGAAGAAGAACTAATGCAGATTGAGAAGAATCAATCTTGGGAACTTATCCAAAGACTAGCAAACAAGAATGTGGTTGGTATGTGGTGAATGATCATGCTATACCGTACACCCCGACATGTATCCGAAAAAGGAAAAAAACAATGAAAAAAAAGAAAAAAACCAACTTTGTAGAACCCTAATCTAGAAGCTTCTAAGCTTGTTAAAAAGGGGTTCAGATGAGGGTTACAGTATGATGAAAAACGTGATTATTTGCAAGATTGTAATAGGTTTTTACATTGGATAATAAAATCATTGGATGGTTGTAGTTTGGTGGATGTAGCCCGAATTGGGTGAACCACATTAAATTCTTTGTGTTATAATTTATTCTGTGTGTTTTAGTTTCTCTGTTTATTAATTAAATATGCATTTAATTGTTAGATATCTGCCTTTCTAACCCTAACAAATGTGATTGGAACTAAGTAGGTGTTCTAGAAAAAACTCAATGAGAATGGATAAGTGGTAAGAAATAAGGCAAGACTTATTTTTAAAGGCTACTTACAAGTAGAAGTAATAGAATTTGAGGAGACATTTGCTTCAGTGGAAAGGATGGAAGCTATCAAGATATTTATGGATTTTGCAGCACATAAGGATTTAAAATTATATCAAATGGATGTGAAGTCATCTTTCTTGAATTGTGAATTGAAAGAAGTATACATAGAACAATCAGAAGGATTTCAGTTATTATATAAACCGGATATAGTCTTTAGATTAAAGAAGATATTATATGGGTTGAAGTAAGCTCCCAGAGCTTGTTATGCAAGGTTAGATAGATATTTTTTATAGATTCAATCAAGGTATAGTAGATAGCAATATTTACTTCAAAGTTGAAAAAGATAAAATCTTGATTGTGGTTGTGTATGTTGACATATTTTTTGGAGGAAATGAAGCTATGTATAAGAAATTTGTAGAAGAGATGCAGAAATAATTTGAAATGTCAATGTTTTGGGAGATGAATTTCTTCCTTGGGCTACAAATCAATCAGAAAAATAAAGGTATTTTCATTTCACAATCAAAGTATGTCAAGGAAATATTGAAGAATTTTTTAATGGAAGATTCTAAGTCAGTATGTACCCCTATGGTTACTGGTCACAAGCTAAGTAAGAATGATGAATCTCCTAAGGCTAATCAAATAAAGTATAGACCAATGATTGGATAACTACTATATCTAACTACTACTAGACTAAATATCATGCATGCATTCTACCTTATGGATAGATTTCAAGAAGATCCTATAGAGTGATATGTTGCATCAATGAAGAGGATATTTAGACACTTGAAGGGAACTCCTGATCATCGCTTGTGGTATCCAAATGATACTAACTTTAATTTAAGTGCTTACATAGATGCATATTGGGCTGGTTGTGTAGATGATAGGAAGAGTACAAGTGGTGGAGCATTCTTTCTTGTATGTAGATTGGTGTCATGGCTAAGCAAGAAACAAGATTCAGTGTCTTTATCTACTACAGAGGAAGAATATATTGTAGTAGAATCTTGCTACACACAAGTGTTGTGGATGAGGTAAACACTGAAGGATATCAGAGTGGTATGTGATGAACCAATTTCTATCTTCTAAGTTAATACAAGTGATATCAATATATCGAAGAATTGGGTAATGCATTCAAGGACAAAAAATATTTCAATCCGGTATCACTTTTTGAGAGAGAGGGTTGTAGAGAATGAAGTGAATCTTGAATATGTGCCTACAAAGGATCAAGTTGTTGATATATTTACTAAGGCTCTTCCTAAGTATACTTTTGAGTATCTCCAAAAGAAATTAGGTTTATTTCTCCTCTTTATTTTAACTAGATGCATAAGGAGATGCATCAGTCTAGTAGATCTCAAGATTCATTCTTTGTTCTGGACTAATGTTGGTGGCTACCTCTCAGGGGGAGTAGGTAGTGGAATTATTGGTTGTTGTAGATAGGATGAGTGAGAATTGTCATTATGATGTCTGTTACTGATTGATATAGTTTGGTGTGTGCTCCTAAGGGGGAGTATGTAGAGAAACAAAGGAAAGGAAGTTGCAGAGCAACGGTGAAAGGGGGAGAATGAATGAATTTTTTTTCTCTTTGCTATTGATGTCAAAGGGAGAGAGAGTAATGTGGAAAAAATCAAAGGGAGAGAAATTCATGTGAAGAAGATGTTAAGGGAGAGAGTAATGAGCTAGTTGTGTAAGGGGGGAAAGTAAAAGAAAAGAGAAGAAGAGTTGGTATAGAGAAAGAGTATTGATGATCAGAGTTGTGTTTGTTGTTGATGTGTGTTCACATCATGTGTTTCCATCAATGACAAAGGGGGAGATTGTTGCAAGTATGTGCATTTGGTGTTGTCATTGATGTCAACAAGCTTATTTGTTGTCATTGGTGTCAACAATATGAGCAGGATGTTATTGCAAGAGTGTGAGCAATTGGTATTGAGTTGATGTTGTCTCTGATGATGCTTTGATTAGTTGCATTATGTTGTCATTAGTAAGCTATTGGTGTCAACCTCTAGTGTTTCTTTGATAATATTTTTTCTATGGATGTATGATTGAGTTTCTAGGTTGTTGTTGGATTGGTGGTGATGAGGAAGTGCTAAAGATGTTGAAGATGTGTCTTTGGTGCTTGGTTTCCAAGTGATTTTGAGAAAATTTAAATAAAAAGAGGAAATAGTGTGTTGTAGTGATGTTCCATATTGTAGAGTAGTATTCTAGTTTGGCTCCACATTTATTCTATGTTGAAGATCTAATTGTGTGGTTTGGATATGTTGATCAGAGGTGTTCAAAGGTATTGCATCTAGAATTTTGTGTTCTAGATCGTTGCATGGAGGAAGGTGTGTTCACTAGTGTGTGAACTATGTATTGCAGAGGTGTCTCAAAGAAATGTTTTTGGTCCAAATTTCTCTATAGAGTGGTTTTAGGTCTTTTGGATCTAGAAGGGTGTTGATAGTGTTTGTATCTTTCTTCAGTTGAAGTTGTTTGAGTTCAAAAGTCAATTTCTTGAGTTGTAGTGTATGGCAGAATTATATGAGTGTACTAGATGTGTACATTCTTCAAGTGAAAGTTGTTGTGAAGTAATTTCTTGGTTTCTAGGATGTTTGTGGAATATTATAGATTTTGTTCAAGAATGGTGTGTGTTCTATGAGTTATCCTTGGATTTGAGAAAGTGTGTACTTAAATGTTAATGGTTTTAGCATAGGTTTGGTGACCTTGGGTGTTTACAATAATTGTAGAGTTGCACAAGTGTTTGTGGAAGTATAGAATTGCATGTATGAGTGCATTAGGTCATAGCTAAGGTGTGATGTGGTCCACCTTCATTCCTTTCCACTACGGGAATGTTTTGGTGTCAACCTAATTTGAATTTGTATGGTTAAGGTGCATAGCTGACCTTGGAGAATGTTTTCAAGGTTGAAGATGGTATAAATATGTGTTGAGTTGTTTAGAGATGAGAAGATAGATGTGTGTGATGTGAATGATGTGAATTGAAAAGTTGTGAGGTATGAATTTATGCAATGCAGTGTGAGCTTTCATGTGTTAGATTACTAGATGTATTGAGTAAAAGGTGTCTATAATCTTCAGTAAGATTGTGAAGGTGTTGGTGATTTTTTGGTGGACTTTTCTATTGCATTGAGATGAATTTCTCATTATAACACTCTTATCTATCTTATTTTCTATTCTAGTAGTCATCCTTTCTTTCTTTTAGGCAATGATCCCTCTAATAGTGAGCCCTTTGTAATCAATGTTGATATTACTTTATATTATGATCTAATCCTCACCGTGTTTTTTCACTTCTTGCGTTTTCCACGTAAATCTGGTGTTTCTTTGTGCATGGTGTTTCTTTGGTTATGTTTTTGTCATCTTCTTTCATGATAAATCATTCTAATAGATTAAGGATTAATTCAATTAAAGTGGATCTGAATATTTATGAGTGTTTTGAATTTTTAAGGTATAACTGATTCACCCCACCTCTTAGTTGTCTTGTGCATTCAACATGTCTATCCAACTCCAAATGGACTGAGGCAAAAAAAAACCCCTTCAGATCAGATTCCCAAGCCAAAATATCCCTCCTTGAAAGGGACTTACAAAGCCTATTAGCTAATATCCTAGAAAGCTCTTAGTGAGCCTCCTTAGTACCACCTAGTGGCCATTCCTATAGAGCCTTCCAGTGCCTCACCTCCATATACCCCAAAGCTTGAACTTTTTAAAAATCCTCCAACTTAATCCAACTAGCAATAAGAAAACTATCACAAAGAGGTTGTAAATGAGGTAACATAGTCACGATGAGGTATTTCCATCCCATGAATCATGCTAGAAGAGGGAATCAGACCCTCTATTACAAATCCAAAAGAGGCCCTTCTTGATGAGTTGTTCCCTTCTTTTGAGAGCATTCCAAATCATGGACCCCTTCCCTAAAAGACAATACTGAGGAACCTCAATAGATCTCACCCCTTGAAGATACTTAAGAGCGAGAACTTTGGCCCAATCTTGGTTTTAAAAATTGGACCATCAACAATATAACTTGGTTGCTAAGACCTGACCACTCAAACCTGTGGGCTTGAGCCCAAGACCACCCTCTTGTTTTGGCCTGCACATAGAATCCCACTTCACAAGGCTCCATTTTGAAGAATACAAATCACATGTCTAAATAAATTGATGGGAAAGGGCATCAAACTCTTTAACAAAGAATGCTTAGGGGACAACCTATATAACACCTATAAATAGGAAGATCTTGGACAACCAACTTCAAAAGAGTTACATGTCTTGCTGAAGAAAGCCACTGACAAGTCTAATGACTAACCCTCCCATGAAGTTTATCCAAGACAACCTACCAAAGATCTTGGAGATGATACACCATAGAAATGGGAATCCCAAGATAAGATAGTGGGAGAGAGCCAATCTAAAATCAAAGAATCAGAGCAATCCTATTTTGAATAAGATGGGGAGTATTGAAGAAGAAGATTGAAGACTTGTCCCCATTGATCTTCTGACTAGAGGCAGCCTAGTAGATATCCAAAGTCTTCCTCAAATTAATAGCTTCCTAAAACCTAGCCATACCCATCAAAGTTGTATAATCTACAAATTGTAAGTGAGAGTGAAAAGGCACCCTTCCACCCCAACTCCAACCTTGGATCAATCCTTGATTAACCTGAGACTTGATAAACCTTCCTAGGCCCTCAGCCATAATAATTAATAGGTAAGGAGAAACAGGATCCCCTTGGAAAATTCCCTTGGAAGCACCAACCAAATTTGATAGCTCACCATTAAGAAGCACTAAAAAGGAGGTAGAAATAAAAAAGCTCATGACCCAATCAATCCATTCTCTACCAAACCCAAAATATTGGATTTTTTTTTTAAGAAGGCCCATCTAACCCTGACATAATCCTTATCCATATCAAGTTTGATGAGCATGGATTTCTCCTTGGAAGTGACCATAGAGTGAATAGCCTAAATAGAAATCACAACCCCATCAAAAATCTATCTTCCAGCAACAAAGCCACCTTGTTCTTTAGAAATCAAAGAGTGGATCCAAGTCTTTAATCTCTCAACAATCAATTTAGTAATAATTGTGTAAACCACATTACAAAGAGCAATAGGTGTGAAGTGATTTAAGTAATTGGATCCTTCCTTCTTGGGAATAAAAGCCAAAAAGGTAGAATTTAAGGTGTCTAACATTTTCTTATTATTTTACGACTCCTGGACAATCTCAAGAAGGTCCAAATTGATAATTCCCCAAAAATCCTAAAATAATTCAATAGGGAAGCCATCCAGACCTAGGGATTTCCATTTTTCATTTGGAACACCACCTTTTCTAACTCTAATAGTGAAATAAGGTGCATGAGGTCCTCATTCATCTCATTAGAAACTAAGGGAGGAATACAATCCAAAATAATATTCTCCTCACCACCAACAGGGAGAGAATCCTCAGAGAACAAGTCTAAAAATAAATGAGAAGCTTCCCTAGAAAGATCACCCCTAGAAGCAAGTCGCACTCCCTCCGGTGACACCAAAGAGGGGATAATACTCCCAATCCTTCTAGCCTTAACAAAGTTATGGAAAAAGGCAGTATTATGATCCCCTTTCTAGATCCAATCCACATGATACTTTTTCTTCTAGAATATCTCCTCCCACAACTCCCATTCCTCTAGTTCATTAACCATAGTAGTGTCCTTCCTAAGAAAATAATTAGTAAGACCATGTTCTTGTATCTGGTGATTGATAGTGTCTAGACCAGCTTGAGCTGATAATTTATGGAAATGAAGGTTTCCAAAGCATTTATTGTTCTACCTCATGACTCTATACTTTACATACTATAATCTCTTAGCAAAGGAGCACATAACCCTACCATGATCAAGCTTCCGTTGAAGCCACCAACCACTCATGAGATCATGAAGAGAGGGGTTCCCCAATCACATTAGATAGAACTTAAAGAAATAATTCATAAAAGCTCTAAAGGACACAACATATAGATTAATAAGCTAGTGGTCAGATCCTTTCCAATCCAAAATCTCAAAACTAGTGGTCCACCTTTCACCAACACAAAAGCAAGAAACAAGAAATTTGTCTAGCCTCTCAATGATAGCATTATCTCCACACCTCCTATTATTCCAAGTAAAAATCTCATTACTCAACTTCACATCAACTAGATTTAGGAACTCTATATTATCTCTAAGAAGTCTAGTAGATGAATCTAACCTAGAATTCCTACCAAGTTTTTCCTCAAGGAAATAAACCACATTAAAATACCCAGTGATGACCCATGGGAGAAAGGGAGCTAGAGATCAAATATGCCTAACATGAGCCCATAATTGATCTTTACCAATAAGGTTAGGAGGAGCATAAAAATTGGTGAAGAGACATGTTTCACCTAAATCTAGACTAGAGGAAATCACAGACATAGAAGAGTGGCTTGAAATCCACCAGAGAGGAACAATCTTCCTCATATCCCAAAAGCAAGCCACACCACCAAAATTACCTTGATCCCTAATACACTAACATGAGTCATGAGACTAGACATAAGGGGATTTATTCAAAATGCAATCCACTAACATGAGCCCACAATTGAGCTTTACCAATAAGGTTAGGAGGAGCATAAACATTGGTGAAGAGACAAGTTCCACCTAAATCTAGACTAGAGGCAATCACAAACATAGAAGAGCAGCTCAAAATCCACTAGAGAGGCACAATATTCCTTATATCCCAAAAGAAAGCCACACCACTAGAATTAACCTGATCCCCAATACACTGACATGAGCCACAAGACTAGACATAAGGGGCTCTACTCAACATGTAGTCCATAGATAACTTAGTTTCTTGAAGAAATACAATATCAAGACAATGAGCACTAATCATTTCATGAATATCCTTTTGTCAAGGGATTCTATTCATACCCCTCACATTCCATGAAATAATAATAATTTCTAAGAGTGAGAAAAGTGGGAATCAATGGTCCTCACTAACCCCAATTCCACCAAATTCTTCCCAATCAATTTAACCTTCTATAGGTCTTTTCTTTAATCCACCTTAGAGGCTTTCTCCAGAGGTACCTTTTTAAGATATTTCAGCTACAGACCTAAAATATCTGGGGTCCCATTATTCGTACCAACATCTAGAGCCCCCCTTTTCTGAGAAGGAACTAAGTCCACCAAGGTAACCACCCCCTACAAGACCAAAGGCCCACTTGGTTCAAGTTCAACTAGAATTTGAGATGGAATATCCATAGTCATGTGCTCAATCTATGCTTTCCCCAAAGGCAAGATCAAAGATTCAATCCATTTATCCCTTGAAAAATCCACTCCTAAAGACCTAACACTAGTTCACAACTCAACCGGAATTCTCTCTTCGTGGGCCAAGTCCTCTAAAGCATCAAACAAATTAAAAATCCCATCATATTGCATGTCCTTCAAGGTTCTTTTCAAACCTCTCTCTTTATTTCAGGGCTTGATTGGGATGAAACCCTTCTTGTTCACCACATAAACACCCATAGGATCCTTCCATTTATCATTCTTAGGATCCAGTCAGGGGTTTGAGCTAGCCACCCTAGCCACTCGATTGAATTGAGAATAATTCCTTTGCAAGTGTCCATGCTCATGACAAAAATGACATATGAATGGAAGGGTTTCATAGTCTAGTTGTTGAACCCAAGAATTTGAACCAAGACACAATTCTAGAGAATCTAGAAAAGGGTTATTTAAATCTATTAAAACACAAACATGAGCATAAGAAATAACCTTTTGGTCCAAATTCTATTGAGCTAGTCCAAATGGCTTGCCAAGAAGTAAAGAAATCATATGCAGGATGTCGCTATGCCAAAAATCCAATGGGAGTTGAGGGAGATGAACCTAAACATGAACCTGTGTAGGAAGCTCCTCCATTGAATTGAAACCCACATTCCAAGGTTTCATGAAGAGTATAACCTGGTTGAAAAAATAAGGTTCACCTTCAAAAGCCTTATTTCAATCTGTTATGCATGAAAACATAACAATGAAATAATTGTTGGTAACCACATTTATCTCCATATCACCCTCAGGATTCTAAACTTTCTAGGTCTTAGATTCCAAGGCTAGCAATGAGAGGCAGATCCACATGAATTTACAAATCAGCACATGATGGCTCCAATAGGTGGCATCCTCTACAACAAACTCTGGTTGGATCACCAAAACGGGATGCTCAAGACACCTCTCTAAACATCCATTCACATTTTTAGGCTTAGGAAGACTTTTCTCTGAAAAACAACCAGTACCAGCTAAAGACTTGTTTGAGGTCTCCATATACTTTGAATGCATGGAAGAAGATGGATCCACATGATCCATATCATGAGACATATTATTCCACAAAATTATGCCTCCACCTAAGTCCATAACTGAGATTGAAAGGAAACAGAAACAATAAAAAGAAGAAAGCTTGCACCCAAAACCCCTGCCACAAACCAAACACAGCCCCACACCAACATAGTTGAGCACAAAAAGAGACCTTGACCCCCACAAACCAACACACACTAACCCAAAACCCCACACCACCATTTCAATGCACATGTAGAGAAAAATCACTACACAACAGGGGCATGCAACCTCACGTGCCACATAACAACTCCAATCACGCACATTCTCCTTTTCCTCAACCAATAATTCAATATTATATTATTTTCAAAAATATTTTCTTTTTCAACAAAACAAGGATTTTTATTTTCAACAAAAGGATTTTCATTTTCACGAACACAAGGATTTTCATTTTCAACAACAAAAGGATTTTCATTTTCACCAACACAAGGGATTTCATTTTCAGTATCCATTTCTATAACTTGTCTAGGAATAGAATCAATCTCAACATTGGTATAGCCAGCTTCTTGTAAATCAGTGTTACATATATCATCTATAATCACATTTTCCATATCATTCAAATGTGGATTTGAAGACGTACTTGGATTCAAGCCTATTGTCACATTCTCCATGTCATTGAAAAAGTAGATTTGAAGACATACTAGGATTAGTTTCTATAATCATATTATCTTCCACATTCACCTCTTACAAAATTTTCATCATCTATATTCATCCCATCCTCCATGGTCTCTTCAATGTGTTTCTCTTCAATAGTCATGGAACTAGATGCTTTAATATTATTTATTTCTTGAATCCTCATTCTTCTATCTCTGTCATTTTACCTCCTCTCCATTTTCTTGAATTTATTCAAGGGTCATGACCCTCCTTTCTTTCCTCATTTGATGATGTTTTGATCCCATGATTACTAAATTCTAAAGTACAAATGAATTTGAATAATAAAAGTCTTTTTTTATTCCTCCTCAAAATGACTAGATGATGTACACAAGTCTACTCCAAAATTGTCCCAATGGTTGACTCCTTCCAAAATTGAATAGAATATTTCATGTAAAGAGAATATACAAGACAATAATCAACAAGAAACTACAAAATAAGTCATTGTCAATCGTACAATAAAACATGTCAAGTTGCAGCAAATCACTGGTAATTCATTATTAGTAAAAATTCTAAAATATGATCAAAAAGAAAATGAGATCTCGTTTACGAAATGGTATCATGTTTTCCTTTAAAAATAGGATCATGTATCCTAAATGGGATCTCATTTGTGTTTGGACTATTAAAAATTTAAAAAAAAAAAAAAACTAAATGGGATCCCATTTAGGATATGGGATCCTGTTTCTTAAAATTTGAATTTTTGGCCTACTTTCTACTATAGGTTTCAAGTCAAAAAAAGGCTTGGGGAGACGACCCTTAGCTTTGGACCTGCTTTGACCTACAAATTTAAGGCCATGTAAGTGTCACTAGAAAAGAGTAACTTTGGACATATGTCTAAAGATGTTATTTGCAGAATTTTTTAACAAAATTAAAACCCATTATAGATGAGACTGTAGATTTCAAATATGGAATTTCTTTTACAAATGGGTTACTTTTTCTATTTCTCAAATATTTTTTTATGAAATTGGTCCATAAACTTGAAATAATAGGTTTTCATATTTTTTTAATAAATTTTTTATTTTTACATTTTTTGAAAAACAAATTATATGTCAACAATCTACAAACAATTATTTTCAATTTGAAAAATAAAATAAAAAATTATAATTTTAGGTCTACTTATGCTTGTCGTACACTAGGGGTTTTCAAAATAGCAATTATAACCAATACAAGTTAATAAAAATATATTAAAAAAATTATAAAAAATATCCTCAACACTCTTCAGTATCTTACAGATCTTTTCCCAAGAGGATTTAGAAAAATACTTTTATTTAGATCAAAATATGGTTGTTGTACATATGCATGGTATGGTCTTGAAAAAATGACTTTTAAATAGTGGTTTTTAGACATACCTATTGAAAATCAATTTGTATCATCCCTTTATTTAAATAAATTACATATTTGGAAATTAGACTCTAAGTAATACATTTCAGTTTACTAACGTTTTTTAAGATTCAATCTTTAAGTGCTTCAAATTTTAAAGTCAAATGTGACAAATTCTAAAAATCAAGAAAAATATTTTCACTTTTTGGCCAAGAAGTGGACTCAACTTTTTGCACACACCCTTTCTTTGACTCAAGACTATAGATGCGGAAGTTAAATTTTCACATTCCATATTTTACCAATAATGGATTTTTCCCTCCAATCTTGGATTTTGGTAGATAAATGTGTGTTGAGAAGATCCACTCTTAGAGTCAACAAGGGATCATTATGTTGATTAGCTTCTTGATTCATAAGTTTACCCTTGGGACCACTTTCTTTTTGAATTTCGTTTTTTTTTTATCCATTTTTCTTGGGTCTTCTATTGGATTCTAGGAAAGCATTTTTTTCCTCGGTTCCTCCCATCCCTAAAATAGATATTTACATTTATTTTATGTTATACTTTTTTTGTTTTTTTATTTTTTATTTAATTTAGTGTTGTTACATTGTCAAGTTTTCTCTACATCCTTATGTGATGTGAAAACTAGATTGATGTGCATCATAGGATCATAAGTTACTATTTAATTTTAGAAATTTTGTGTTTTAAAGTTTTGAAAAAAATTCAAGATTTCACCAATTGTAGATATGAATGGTTCTTGGTGCTTGGAACATGAATTTATGAAACACAAAATTTATGTTATGCAAATTGTTTATATTTTGTGAGATGAAAGTTCTCATGTTGAATGTTCACTTTCCAATGTCTTGGATATGATTTTAATTTATTTTAGTTTAATTTTTCATTCTTGAAGTTTGTAATATCTCTCTTTCTATGGTTTTATTTTTGGATTGATGTGTTAGTTCATCTATTATTGTGACAATTTTTTTCTAGATATATTCACATATTATATTATTGATATAATTTTTTTACTCAGTTAGATGATATGTGGTTAATGACTACTTGAGTTATAAATTATTTTTAAATTCTAAAAAAAGTTGAAAATCTAGAATTGTGTATAGTTGCAATGAAATTATTTTTATTTTGCATGCACACACACACATATATGCAAATAAAATTAATTTAGTATTTAATTTTAGTTATAATTTCTACTAAATTTATACTATTTATGTCCTTTGTGATTTATAGGTTCAAGAGGAAAGAGAATGGTGGAGGATTAGATAAGGCATATGTTAGAAATCCATAGAATTGTCATTTGAAAAGTTTTTGATTAAGGGAAAAGAAAGTTTTGAAGGGTCCCTGAAACCCTGGTACATTAAAAAAATAAAACAATAAATTATTAGCAAGAGCACAAAAAGTATTCCCAAAGCGAGCCCCTAACATAAAAAAGTACATAGTCCTAAACACTTAGAGGTGCTTCAAGGTCTTAGCAACTTTCATCTCCTACACACAAAAGTATTACTAAATCTTAGTAAACTCAATGAAAATATTTTTTCAACTTCAAATGACTTCTTCTTGCTCACCCTTTTTTTCATGTTAGGTCCAACACCAACATCTAGGTTCTTCTTGATCTACCCCTCCTAGAAATATTTGATCTCCTTATTTAAATTTTGATCCCAATAGCATTCTTGTTATGGTACATTGACTCACCTAAACAATTTTCTCCAAATTATCATTTATAAATTTTAACTCCTTTTCCAAGGAGGTAAGTCTTTCATTTGCTTCATTCTAGTCATTCTCCATACCCAACACCACCTACTTCAAATTGGAAAACTCCTTAAAATTCCACATTTTATGGATTGTATCCCACCCTTGAAGGATGGTCTCATACTATTTTTGGGCTACACTACTCGAGCAACAAAACTTTTTATACATGTCTAGTCTAATGTTCAAGTGATTAATCTTAATAAAATATTTATTCATTAAATGTTGTGAGGATACAACATGCCTCATAGTTCCCAACACATATGCTAGTTGCTCCCAAATAAAATTTATGAAGGCTAACTTTGCAAAATCCTCATCCACATCCAACATAGGGTCTAAAATAGTGGGGAAAGGGACCCTAGCCTTAGGTTCCACAACTTTAAATTTTCCATCCCACCTCATATTTGGGATGATGGATTCATCATTAGATTCCACAACCAACCCCTAACCTTCAACAATACCATCCTCTTTTTCCACATACATCTCATCCCTAGTGGCACAATATTTCAATCTAGAGACACATCCATTTCCTTTCATTTTTTATGACAAGTGGGGGTGTATGCTTTGAATTTATTCTCCTTTTGGACATCCTCTTCTAGTTCCTTGTCAATATCACCACTTATTGGTCGAAAGAATTTCTCCTTCCCCTTTGATCTAGTCACTAGAAAGGATCTAGGGTTTTTAATCTTTAGATATCTCTTTCTATGCATAGAATTAGTCTATTACTACATTACATTATACTTTGGGTCCAAGGATGGACCAAACACCTCTTCAACAAAATCCCCCTCCATATTACCTTCCTCTTCCTTAGCATTAATTTCCTCCTTTAGAGGATTAAAATAGGATGTTTCAGTAGTGTCATCATCCAAAGAAGGATAAATCAACTTGTGACTAATAACCTTTCTAGGGGTGTTATCTTTCATGTAATTAACTATTAAAAATATGAGGCCTTGGTAAATTTGGCATCATATTTAGTGCCTTCCTATAGTCCTTGATGGAATTTTTCATTGAAAATAGCAAAAAAAAAGGGAAAGACACTTGTATTCTATGATGAAAGTGGTTCAAAATCAAAAATTATAATCATGCATACACATATATCTTCCATCAAGGGTATCATACCTCATGATTGCCTTTGCCATAGCATCCCAAACAAACCTGAGAGAGGTCCTTTCATATCTAGTGTGCATTTTCACTAATTTCTCTTTGGTTAGCCTTAAAAAAAAACTACATTTATTCCTCCCTATATTTTTTTGTCTCTATAAACTTTTCTACTAATATTCTAGAGCCCCATTATATGAGCATTGAGATCTCATTAATGTTATAGTTCCAACTAAATATAGCCACCTTCCTATTTTTCCAAGACTTGGTGAAATATTTGTAAACATCAAGGTCATGACCATTTAGGATTTCCATGAATGGGGTTAAATCTCCTTTTTATGAAAATATCATAAAGCTTTGGGATATGGAATACCCCCTAACAATTAGGTGGCCCAACCATGTTTCTATCACCTTCCATTTTTTACTACTATCACTACTTCTATTCACAATTACCCTTCAAATCTCTATTAACAGTCTCTTTCAAACAAATAAATATCTTGACAATGATAACTTAGCTATAAATAGAACAAGAACCATCTGAACCAACTATAAGTAATTATGAATAAGCATTAAATCCCCTTATTTGTGCATAACTTGTAGTGCCCTTTTGTGTGCAGTTTGTAATTGTGGGATTGATGGTTTAGCTTCACCATTTCCTTGTGATTTTATGGTGATTATTTTATGGATTTGAATGGTGTGTATGAACCACCACATATTCAAGATGCTCAGTTCCTCAACATGCAGGTTGTTGGAATTTTTTATATTTCTATGCTTGTCTATAGTAGTAGCTTCAATTCAATGGTGTGCATTATATATATGGACTAATCGCCTCTCGTGGATTCGTTAACTCTAGCTGTTGTTTCAGGTATTAATAGGTTGAACTTTTGGTGCAACAAAAACTGTGGGCCAACAATTGGTATCAGAGCCAAAGGTGTCGAGTTTGAATCCCCTCGACTTGCACTAAGGGGGAAATTGTTAGCAAATGGTTAGCAATCCCCTCATGATTCGTGACATGGACTAACCCCCTCCAGTGGATTCATTAATTTTGGCAGTTGTATCAGGCATTAATAGGTCAACCTTTTGGTGCAATATATATATAGTGATTAAATTTGAACATGGTTATTGATGTTCAAGGAATGATTTATATGACAAACATATAGATTTTAGTTTATGTGTTATGCTATTGAGCCTCATTGAGTGACTATGGTGTGCTTCAATTATATATACATCGAGCAAGTACTATTGCCATGCATTGAATGGTTACAAGTATAGGATTATTTCTCCACCTAGCTATATAGGTCTGATTTATTCCCCAATGGTGGTTAATTCAAATATGTCACATTGGGCATCCCTATCTATTCCCTGGTCATACTTAAATTGAGTATAGTATGTGTCATGTTTGAACCTATGTGAACCTAGGTCCAAGTTAGGAATTATTTTGGAATCCCTATGTGTCATGAATGACTAGTGAATGTTTGATTTAATTAATGGTTTAAATTCTATATATTTTGAAAATGAGAGATTAGGAATTTAAATGATTCTTCTATTGGTTATTAAAATATTTTTTATTTTTCGAGAAAGGGGAAAAATAGAATCAAATTAGAAATTAAGTTAAGCTATTTTTTAACTAAATTGTGAAAATTCCTTGGGTTGGAAATTGCAGATTATGTTTGATTTAATTATCCTATTTGAATTTTGAATTTCGTAAACTTAAATGAGTATATGCCTATATGGATTTAAAACATGAATTTAAATGATAAATTTTTATTTGGGTTTTTGGGAAAATGAAGGGAATTGGAAATTAAGAAATAGAAAATGAATTTTGTATTGCTTTTAATTTTAAATTAGAAAAGGAGTAAATAGGAAAAAGGGGTTTTATTTTTCATTATGTTAAATTGTGTGACAAAAAACCTCTTTTGGGAAAATTTTATTTTGTTGATTGGGAGTGCAATCGAAGGAGGAATTCAATGAGGTTGAATTTGTTAGATTATGAATTGAGAGGGTAGTGTGTTTGCTAGTTCTTGTAAGCTTTCATTTGATGACATGTGTGATGTTCTCTTCATTTTCAAATTTTGGAAAGGATTGAGGTATTTTTCTTGTTTCTATTAATTTAATGAATTCCTTTCAATTTTGTATATAGGAACAGGGTATGTGTAAGATCATGATGGGCCAAAAAGTGGCGATATGATGGGTATTTGTAGGGTACATGTGGTTGATGACTTTTTTTTACCTAAAATTGATGAAATGAAAAGGATTTTTAAAGGAGATTCTTATCTTTCCACCAATATAAATTATACTTTACTTTGAATTTAATAAATAACTATTCTTCATTTTCTATTTGAATTATGACTAAAGTCTTGATTGATAGGCTGATTGAAAAACATCTATAGCTTTCAAATGGTATCACATTTTTGGAATCAAAACATGCATCACATTCTATGCTTCGCATACTATAGGATTAAAAAAAGAAAAATTGAATTTCATGAAGTTTTGACCAAGTTAAGGTGGTTAGATGTACAAGTTTTTTATATTTTTTAAAAGTTGTAATAAAAAATTCATAATTAATTATTTACTTGGAAAAAATTAAAAAAAAATATGCATCACATCTATACATTAGTCCTCTACTTATGTCTAAAATATTATAAAAAAAATTATCATTTTATTATGGTTAGGGTGGTCAGACAGACACCTACTTTTTTTTTCCCTGAAATTTAAGTACTACTGCATTGAAATTTCAAATTTTTACCAAATATATATATATTTTTTTAAATAAACCTAGTAGTTTAGAAACTACATTCAATTTTCTATAGATTCTATTCTTGCATATTTTTGAAATAATATAGATAACTTATTCAATTTTTTACACCAAGTTGCCCAACTCTGATTTTCCTGATTTTTTTGCCACTTAAGAGCCTGTTTTCTCCATGATGATCATGCACATACCCAATAGATTTGTGCGAGTGTAGAATCCTCCCAACGTGTCAATTTATAATTTAGCATATTAAATTAATTATTTTCAATTTATTTTTGAGATTTTCCAAAATATGGGGTTATAATGCCTAATTTTTCAGAAATTGTGCAAAATAAATGTTTTATAGATTAAAAGGGGTGTTGGGCAACTTTTTTACCAAAGGGTTTCTAGATTTTTGAATTTTAGAAATTCAATTTTTGGTGAAATTTTAATGGAGTATTTGGGAACTTTCTAGTTTTTTGGCATGTAGAAATATTAAGAAAATTAGAAAGTTTTAAATGGAATTTGGATGTTTTAGAATGTTTGGATGAATGTTTACTTCATGAAATTTGGAAATAGGTGTTGCGGAAACACATCATGAAAACTGGATTAAGTTGAAGATTTTGCATTAGTTTTTATGCCACAATCATTGGAGGGTATGATGAGCTTAGGACGTAGGGTATTAGAGAGGTTTATGGGAGTGGCTCCTAACATGTCCTTGAACCAAAGTGGAAAGTAGGTTGATGATTAGTGGGGAGTCATCTAATCAAGTGATAATTAATAAAACACGAGTAATTAATTAACTAAGATAATGGATACTCAACTCATTCCTTGAGTGCTCGTAAAGGCTAAGAATATTTGGGAAGGCATGCCATCTTGGGGAGCTTGGGTCTTACAAGGTCAAGTATCCTCATCCATATGAGAGGAGTACTATATCCCCCATGATGCAATAACATTGAGCACTATGATGACACTCCCTAACTATCTCTCTAGCATACAGTCCTAAAGTAGTTTTGAGTAACACCTAGAGAGAAATTATGATTTTTTTCATGTTTGGTGTTTACTTCATTGCATTATTGTATTTATTTTATTCCTCATGTCTTATGTGAGTGTATACCCTTCTCCCCATGTGTTTTGTGTGAGTGTTGTGATTGTGGCCCATGCTACTATCTCCTATCATGGTGAGAGTTGTTCTTTTGATTCCACAAGGTTGGGTGGCATGGTAACCACCATTGGGGAATAGAGGTTCATGGATCAAGATGCATCATGATAGTGTGTTCAACCTAGTTTAATTCATGCAATTAGATAACTTGCAAACAAGGGGATATTTTTTAAAGTGTGAATAGTCATCAGAAAGCTCTTTTTGTGTCAGACAAAGTAGCATCAATAATTTTTCAATTTTATGTTGTTTAATAGAATTTTTAACCTTTGAAGTCATATTTGTAAGTGAATTTTTATGGGTCATAACTTTCATCTTGGTTATTAAAATTTTGCAAACTCTTTTATTTCTATGAGAATCTCGCAAGGAATTTGGATTTACTTGTAATTTTAAGATTTGGATTACCTATTTTTCTATAATTTGTTCTTCTTTTGAGTTTATTGGTTCATGTGATCATGTCTCTCACAAAAAATCTCTTCCATTTAATTATTCTTCATAATCATCCTAACAAATGGAAAATAAAATGTGGATATTGTGGAAAGAAAAGGAATATAATTGAAGAATGTTGGTTTCATAGAATTGAGGAAATGGAGAAAAATATTTTATTTCTCATGTCTTATGTGAGTGTATACCCTTCTCCCCATGTGTTTTGTGTGAGTGTTGTGATTGTGGCCCATGCGATTATCTCCTATCATGGTGAGAGTGGTTCTTTTGATTCCACAAGGTTGGGTGGCATGGTAACCACCATTGGGGACTAGAGGTTCATGGATCAAGATGCATCATGATAGTGTGTTCAACCTAGTTTAATTCATGCAATTAGATAACTTGCAAACAAGGGGGTATTTTTTAAAGTGTGAATAGTCATCAGAAAGCTCTTTTTGTGTCAGACAAAGTAGCATCAATAATTTTTCAATTTTATGTTGTTTAATAGAATTTTTAACCTTTGAAGTCATATTTGTAAGTGAATTTTGATGGGACATAACTTTCATCTTGGTTATCAAAATTTTACAAACTCTTTTATTTCTATGAGAATCTCACAAGGAATTTGAATTTACTTGTAATTTTAAGATTTGGATTACCTATTTTTCTATAATTTGTAAAAAATAACCATACATTATAAATTGTTGATTTTGCATCTAATCTTCACAACTTGTAAAAATTCTCTTGTACATTGTTTTGGGGGGCTACAATTAGCACTAATCAATTTGGAGGGCTCTCTGAATCAAGAGGGAAATCTAGGTGTTTCTTCTTTTGAGTTTATTGGTTCATGTGATCATGTCTCTCACACAAAATCACTTCCATTTAATTATTCTTCATAATCATCCTAACAAATGGAAAATAAAATGTGGATACTATGGAAAGAAAAGGAATATAATTGAAGAATGTTGGTTTCATAGAATTGACGAAATGGAGAAAATTATTCTTAATCATGGTATTGCCTTACCTAATCTTCTAGTTCCAACACATGCAAAAACATCATTTAATCTCACTAAGGCATCTTGTGAGACACCATCATTTTGGGATGAAAAATCTAGTCGAATGGCTGACATTGATATCTCATCTCCCAAAATACTCATTGCTACATCTGAATCTGGTGTTGAATCATTCATGAGACCCACAAAATATTTGCATCAAGACATTTCTATCGTTGTTTTAGATCCACCACATTGGGATGTATATCTACCAGACATCACATCTTTTTTTGTAGAGTCCTACCTTGCATATTTGGATGAGAACATTGAGGACATTCATATTTTATTTGATCTATTAGCTTTGATGAAGTTCCATCACCTTTTCCATCTTTACATTTTTCTCTTACCTCACTTACATCAGGTTCTATCATGAAAGATTGTGTAGATATTCATGAGTTGACCTATTCAACCCAATTATCATATGTGTTTTCATCCTCTATAACAATATCATATTCTCATTGGTTTAGTTATCACCATACATCAATGGTCCTTGTTCCTAGAAATCACATATAAGTACATGATCCATCTTATCAACATCTATCATACATCAACATTAGCTTGGAGATCATTGAGAATAATTTGAAGGAATTATTAGCATCATTTCAGTCTTTGGATCATGTACATCATTTGGAGACATTCATCTTACTTCTTGCATATTCCTATCCAGAATAGGAAGTCATCTTACATATGTTTATGGTGTTCTTTATTCCCAAGGGGAGAAATTCTGGTCAACAATCATGCATCATCTTTAGCATCTAGTTTTGAGCATCTACCAACACTACAGGTGTCATTTTGAGGGGAGGCTACATGGTTTCTCTTCTCTTATTAGTTTTGGTAGGAATCATTTCCTCACATGGAGTTCATTACTGTTGGTTTAAAGAGGTTTTCTTACCTATC
Source organism: Sequoia sempervirens (assembly GCA_007258455.2). NCBI lineage: Eukaryota > Viridiplantae > Streptophyta > Pinopsida > Cupressales > Cupressaceae > Sequoia > Sequoia sempervirens. The sequence continues at coordinate 97,919 of VDFB02173971.1, forward strand.
TAAGTCTTATTTACAATTTAAGTCTGGAGATAGGTCCTAGGAAGGAATCTTTCTAGTTAAGCATTAGTTGTCACTTAATGTATCTAGTTGAAATTTATTTAATGCTTGTGTCCTAGGTAGTTATGACTTAGTTTCCTTTTGTGATAGGATTAAGACATTTTTCATGATCTTTTCTAATCCTATCTCACGCCATGCCTATATAAGTAAGGCTTCATATGTACATCATCATATTCAATGGTTGTTATTTTGGAATTCTTTCATCCTTAATCATAGCATGATATTTTTTCCATCTCCCTTTTGGAAGTTATTTTGTCTTACAGGTGATCTTGGGGCACGTTGAGGTGTTCACCATAAAATCTTCTGTATGGTATCAGAGATTCAATGTTGCAAACTTCTTCCCAGATCTAAGGGACCAATCTTGGCATGAAATTTTTGTTGGGTGTGAGTTGGGGTCTTGATAACCTCACCATTGAATCTAGAGCATCAGTTAAAGTTAGATTTTTTTTTTCATTTCATCAAAAACTAACATATTTTCTTTGATCTACAAGGGTTTGAAGAAAGGGTTTCAATTGCTAGATCTAGAGGGTACCTAATTTTTTGGAGTAGTTTGGGTGAAAAATGACCTTGCCATTGCATCCAAAAGGCTTGAGAACCTAAGATTCAACTATCAAATCATCAAAATCTGAGACTTTCAATCAATGCATGAGGAGAAAAAAAAATAGGTTGTACAACCATACAAATTATACGTGGCCATATAGCCCATGCGGATCATTGTTAGTTTTATGCACGGTATCAATTGAATATTCCTCCATCCTTCACTATGTATTGCAAGCATCAGTATTGTACCTCACTTCTATGGATTCAGTATTGGTCTTTTCATTGCACAATTCTTCTAGTGATTTCTTAATTATGTCGTAGGTTTTATATTATGAAAAGTTTGTTTTAAAACTTATAAACCACCAACCATATTTTATTGACCATAGACTGGTGTTCAAATTTTTTAGATGTCGACAGTTATTTTGTTTTTTGGAGACCTACATTGGGTGGTGCATGGAGCTACCACCGCCTCTTCGCCCACTCAGGTGGTTCATTTTCTAAATTTTTCCACTAAGGTCGTATAACAGATTAGCCACCAGCCCTTAGGGGCTTAGTTTTTGCACCTATTTAGTCTTCAAATGTCTTGTTATAGGCCTTTTTTGGTTTTGTCATAACTTGCAATCCAAGAGGAGAATTTTTTTGAACAAGATATCAACAGAAAGCTAGAGCTATGAATTTTATAGTGGTGTAGGTTATTTTGCACAATTTTGTTGTTTTGTGGAATTTATTACTGTTTGAAGTTAGATCATGTTTTATGGCTCTCGAGCTTATAAATTGTTTCCATGATGTCTTATTTTTGTGATTCTTGAGGCATTGGAAAGGTATTGAGGCCCTCTACATTATCATCCATGCACTTTTTCTTGTATATGTCCCAGGTTGATCTCTATTTTAGTTTTCCCCAAAGAGTGTTTTGCAGATTACTTGGATGTTTTGACAGTTGGGAAGTGCAATTTTGATCTTTGCACTTCATTTTAGTTCAAAATCATTTCTCAATTGACTGTTGCTTCATAGATTATAGATTTTTTCTAGTTTATTAGTTTTTCAGTGTTCTTTGGCATTGGGTCTGATGATGCTTTATAAGGATTTCAACTTGAGTCCTTGAGTGACTCTAATATGGTTTCTAGAAATTAGAATTATCTTTCCTTTGCTTGTCGAATTAAGGGTTTCAGTGTTACTCCACAAGTGTGATTCCAATGCTTTTTTGCAGTAGGTTATCTCATTATGGGGGGTTGTATGGTATCTTTTGTCATCCTTTGTGTGGATCGAGATTGATTGGACTTTTGAAGGCTATTTTCATTAAAGATTGCTTGAATGGTCTCTTCTTCATCTCTCTTATGGGGGGTCTTTTTCTTCGAATGGGGTTTTATCCTCTCATTTTTATGGAGAGAATTATTGTATCTTTTCTCTCTTTTGGGGAGGAGTTTTGTCCCACTGGGTTTTCTTCTTTTATCTATTTGTGAGATATTTCATTTGCATATGTACATGGGTACCCAACATGGCCTCATAGCCTAGACCCATCTTTGTGGCATTTGCATAAATACTCCCTAATTTGTACTTAAGCGGGGGTGTTGGTGTAAATAGGCATTTTACCTATCTAGGTCATATTTGCATGTTAAATCCACTCAAGTCCTAGGAAGGAATATTTATAGTTAAGCATTAGTTGTCACTTATCTTATCTAGTTGGC